>ML316170.1:0-34330 GCA_005239505.1 Nicotiana paniculata | reverse complement strand
TCTCTCATTTTCACTCAGACGATCATGTCTCTACTCTCTCTCTCTATCTCTCTAGCCCCCTCTAGAGACTTCCAGTCTCTCCACCTCCGATGAGGTCCGTTCGTCTTCTCCGGCCGCCTCTTCGCCGGAGGCCATGGAGTCCTCACCATCCTCAGGCCTCCCATGGCTCCTTTACGCCGGTGTTGCCATATCTAAGGTCTTCAAGAGACCAGGGTTCACTTTCTCACACCTTTGGCCTGTCTCAGGCCTTCATGACTCGATCTCCAGTAAGATTTCCCTACTTTCCGGCTAGATCCGGTGGTTTCTATACCGACTCTCTATCTCTCTAGGTTCTCTCTCTGAAACCCTAACTTCTAAAGTTCCGGTTCTTTTAGATATGTAACATATCTATACGTATTATGAGGTTTTCCTGTGTTTTCTTTAAAGATTCTCCTATTTCTCGAACGATTCTTCGTTTTTTCCAAAACTAAGGTTTTAAAATTCTTTTCAAAAACAGTTTTCCTTCGGGTCTCATAGTATTATTTCATGATTCTATTGTGTTTAAGCATTGTTTGAGCCGATCCCTTCTTGTTTAATTCATTTTGATAAAAAGTCCCAAATTTCTTGGGTACAATCTGTGAGTCCAAATTTTGTTTACAATAATGTTTTACCTGTTCTATTGCGACTGCATTACTCTCGTGAAACACTATGTGATTTTTTCTCTATACTTGCAGTCAGGATTTCTGATTCTTTGTCGCTTTTGCCTAAGCCATGATCGTCTACTGATTCCTTTAAGTATTTGCTACGTTCTGATGCGAATCCCTAATTTCTTGATTAGGGTTCCTAGTTTTTTCTTAACATGTGTTATTCCGTTCAAATCAATACTGTTTTATCATTTTTGAATCTTTGAATAAGTGTGATTAGCGCCTTTGTTCATTTTTACACCATATCCTTTACTAATTTTGAGTATCTACTTAAATACGTGATATTTTCCTTTGAGTAATATTGGTTTCCTGTAATTTGAGGGTTTCCTGACTGATTTTTTAGAATTTGAATCATCTCTTGCCTTATTTCCGCGAATGAACATGCTGTCAAATTGACTTTCCTTAATTAGGATATTCTGAATCCAGCTCTAACACATGGTCTATACTTTTACTACTACTTATATGTTAAAGTCAGCTTTTCAATGATTTATTTCCTTATTTTTTGTTACTGTTTATTATCGTTTGGACATTGACTCCTTAATTGAAGGGAGTATTTTCCTTGATTATATGTTGATTGATTCTGACTCCCCATAGTTACTGCTGAAATATTAGTTTACCTTATTTGACTACCTGTTTTCAAACTATAAATACTTTAGTATTTCATTAGCATAATGGACGAACTCACAGGTTCAATAACTCTATCTCACAACTAAAACTTTCTGCTCTCTTCTCTGTGCTACTTGTCTCTATTCTAATTTAGCCGACTGCAAGCCAAGGCTAACTATTGTGCTCCTATCCTACTTTGTGTTTACTGTCTTATTCACTTCACTGGTATGTTCTGATTTTAATCCCAGTTCCCAAACTAACATGTTTATTTTGCTGCTTCAATTCATTATGTTTCGTATATGCTTCTATATAATGTTTTGTTGTTGGACATGTAATTAAAATCTGGGTTTTCATCTAGCATGTTAAGTTATGCTTTACTTTCATAATCAACATGTCTTTATGTATTTGAAACCTGTTTCTATGTGACTCTCATTATCCTTATGGCTATACACTATCTTTGGTTAGGGCATGCCTCTATTGATATTACTTTAAGTTGTTTGATAATGTTATGTCTAGTTTAAACCCATACTATGATGTATCCCAATTCCATGAACCCCTTAGGAACTTTTGATTCTGCATTCATGTCTACTTCTGCCTGTTGCATGTTCACTACTATGTGCCTTGTATGTTCCCAATCCCTCACTACCCTGTTTTGGTTGTTGAACTTGTCTTAGTACGTTATTCTGATCCTAAGATGTGGATGTGTTTATCCTGACTGCATTACTCTTTTCTCAAACTGTTTACTGAATAAAAATCCTTCTTGCAAAACACTTCTTTTTTGTAAAAACCAGTCTTTCTTGTGTAAATTATTTACTCAAATCTTTTCAAAACTATGTCAAGCACTCTCACTCTACTCCTAGACCTATAAGTTCTGCCCCCTCAGTGTGAGACTGCTTTGGGACCCTCGAGCTCCCTCTGAACTCTGACACACTGAGGTTGGCACTTCCACACTGCACCTGTTCAATTCTTGGTTACTAAGTCTAGGTGTAAGCACTGCCCGGGATCCTTGAGATCCTAAGGGAAGTTTGATGCACCTAGACTCTTATTTGTCTATGGATCTGAGGCATATGAGGCCATTGGAGGTTTTTTTTTTGGAAAATATGGGCCTAATTGAAGGCTCCCTATAGAGTAGCTTCTTGATTTTTTCTATTTTTCATTCGTTGGCCTGTAATAATTTGTAAACAACTCTTGGGGAATGGATAGTAAAAAGGGAAAGGGTAACTATGCATACTATAGATCTAAAAGGGTAGAAACCATGCTCTTAGGCTTACATTTCCTATGTGCGCAATAGAAAAAGTCATGTTTCGGGTTAACATGTGCAAAGCATATCATGCATTAGAAATCATGATCTTTAGGATTTTTGTAAACATTGTTTCAGCACTTTACTGCAATACTGTTATATCACTTAGGAAAATCCTGTTCAGTAATAACAATGGAAAAACTGATATCGTGTGATTCTATTTATGCAAACGTAATCTGAATCTTGCCTTAAAACAAGAGTGTTAACAAAAATGTGCCATCACGCTTACCATGTTACACATAGAAATCATGTTCTAGGTAAACAATTAATAAACCTGTCACTTTTGCATATCCTGAAAGCATGTCAAAACACTGCAATGTTTTGTGCATTTAGAGACCATGTTTAGGCTTTTGATCCTGTACCATTTTTCATCTTCGTGCATTAGATATCATGTCCATTAGGATTGCATCTCATTCGTTTAGGCACACCTAGCCTAATTACTAATAAAAACAGTTGCATTCAATTCTCGTAATCAACTGATAACAAGTCTATATTCGGAACACGTACGACAACATGTTCTAGGTAATACAATGTTGAACAACTCTCTTCTAAGTGATGCTGGTAATTGGTACATACTATCTCACACCTAGACAAGCCTTAGGTGATTAATTCATCTAAGACTGAGAATCTTCCTTCCTGTATATGTTGCTCAATGCTTAAAAGGATTCAAATCAGTAGGTAAATTGATTAGGATCCCTTTCTGAGTAATAAAAACCGGCGTGCATATCTGTGTATATTCTGAACTCACTTAGGTACCATGTCTTAGGATTCTAAATTTAAATACTGCCCTTAACTGTGTTTGAATCGTGTTGTCTAACTGTATTATTTGTGGAGGTAAACTTGAGCCTTTACTTGCTTTTTCTATGTTCCCATTAACTGCAGTCCTATATGCTTTCGTCTGTCACCCTAGAGCTTTACCCTTTTAAACCTGAGGATTTGCTTAGTACCTCCCTCTTAGGATAGTAGTCCTAACCTCCTACGGTACTGATAGGAAGGGGCGGGTAACAACACGCAATAGAGTCCGCGACCAACACACGCTTTAATTACCTTCACGGGGTGGGAAAGGGTAGAATATGGATATAATGATCGGTGCGCTAATACCACGTGTATCCCCTCTTTGAGGAGTGATTACCGGGTATTGTACTGATGTGAACTATATTATTATAAACCTAGGATACCCTTTATATGCTTAGATCGTAATCTTTCAAAATCTAACCTTCTTTACTATTTTCAAACATCTGCATGCTTAAGACTTAAATCCCCTCTTATTTGAACCTTATTCGTTTGTTTGCTAAGCTGTACAAATTCACAAAAGTTGTTTGGTCGGGAACCACACTTGTGGATCCTGAGGGGTGCCTAACACCTTCCCCTTAGGATATTTTCAAGTCCTTACCCTATCTCTGGTTAACAACGTAGTTGTAAATGAACCCCATTTGGTGTCCTAACGCACCTTTTAAAATCATTAGGTGGCGACTCTCAAAAATGCAAACCCCTTTCCCAAAAAGAAAGAGTTGTCCCAACCGAATGTCATAAACCCGATCTCTGCGAGGAAAGAGGTGGCGCGACAACAACTCCTCCGGTATTCTTACATAATGAGGGCTATTTTATATTTCGATTCACATCTAAGGAAGAGAAGGTAACCTTGCTACAAAATGGACCATACAATTTTAACAACAGACCAATGGTCCTTAAACAATGGGAACCATAATTTCAGATGAGCAAGGAACCTCTTCAGGTTATCCCTGCGTGGGTGACGTTCCCAAATCTGCCTATTCAATACAGGCTTCAGGAAGCCTAGGTAGGACAACTAGCTGCTTGGGAAAGCCTATTTGCACGGATAAACATACAGCTAAAGGTGATAGAGTATATTATGCACGTATTCTAATTGAGATGGATGTCTCACTCGCACTTCCAGAGGAGATACCAATTGAATTACTAAGAGGCAAGTACAAATTGTAGAATATTGAATATGAATGGAAGCCCTTACTGCCTCAATATAGGGCATCACATGGCGAACGCAAGAAGACAATGCAAATTGATAAAGTGATGCAACAGTTGAACAAGAAGAAACAAAAGATGAAATGGAGAGTGAAAACAAGAGCTGAACCTGAAGGACCTATCAACCAGTCACATCTGCTGAGCAACATGCTGAACCGGTTCTATCAAAAGAGTTAGGAGAATCAACTGCTACACAAGATGCAATAAAACAGTCGAAAACTAAGGAATATCAGATGCAACATGCTAAGAGCAGGGAAAAGAAAAAGTTGGCTACCATACAAGAATTGGAGGGACAAAGTCGGCTATATGAAGATAGTGAGAAGATTGAAAGGCTGCTAAGGCAGAATCAATTTAGTGATTTGAGAATTCAACCAATGATAGTCATCCCAAAAGTTACAAAGGATCTTAGCCCTCCAAGGAAGATCCCCCGATGATCTTCTGTTCATGGAACAAAATAGGAACAAGCCCTTTAAGCATAAAGAACTCAAGACATTTCTGATTACAAATAAGGTAGTACTAATAGGCTGTCTTGAGACTAAAGTTAAAGCCCACAAGGCTGAGAAAGTTAAGAAGAAACTGGGGAATGAATGGAAAGTAGCTACAGATTATACTCAAACTCCAAATGGTAGAATATGGATATGTTGGAGGCCTCAACAGGTGGAGGTGCAAATATTAATATCTAGGCCACAATTGTACATTGCTTAACTAAAGATAAGGCGTCTCCATTTGCCAGTCAGATAATTTTTGTTTATGGATTGAATACCATAAATGAAAGGAAGGCTCTATGGCATGGACTGGGAGTGTTGAATCATACTATAATTGATCCATGGATTGTGTTAGGGGACCAATTCCATAGTGTCAATAAATGACAGGCAGAATGGTGATTCAGTACATCGAGCTTAAATCAAGGGTTTTCAGGAATACATTGAAGATATAGGCCTTGGGCAACTTAAAAGAATAGGTTGTCAATTCTCATGGAGTAACACGAGAGATGCACAAATCAGGATATACAACCTCATTGATTGGGCATTTGGGAATGCTAATTGGTTTGATAGCTATGGCCACCTGGAAACAGTCTATCACAATCCAGGGTGCTCGGATCACTCCCAATCATGGTTAGCACTGGGAGAGTCAAGCAAGTGCTTCCAAGACTATTCAGGTTAATTAATGTCCTTCTTCAAGATCAGGCTTTTAAGGAAGTAATTCAGTGTATATGGCAACATAAAATTCCTGGATACACTATGTATGGAGTATGTAAAAAGCTTAAGCCTATTGAGCTTAACACAAAACATCTTCATAAAGAAGTATCCAATCTAGAGAAAAGAGTTGAGGCCATTCGAGGAAGATTAGAGGACACACAATAGATGTTGAAATCAGACCTTTACAACACCAACTTTATACAAGAGGAGAGAGGGTTGATATTGGAATTAGAAAAATGGTCCAACATACATGAGGATGTACTGAGGAAGAAGTCTAGGGCTGTATGGTTAGCAAAATAGGACTTGAACTCCAGATACTTCTATGCACAACTTAAGACTAGATAAGCAAGGAATCATATCTCAACAATTTGTAATGATCAGGGGATAATGATAACTGATCCTACACAAGTTCAGCAAGAGTTCATCAAATTCTTCCGGGAACTACTGGGTACTAAGGCTAGTGAAATGCCATGCCTAAACACTACCATAGCAAAGGATGGATACTGCCTCAATAAGGAGGATCAACAAGGTCTGATCAAACCAGCGCTGAAATAGGAAATATTACAGGCTTTGAATGATTTACCAGCTGATAAAGCCCCCCGGGTGGGGGGGGGGGAGGGGGGCGGATTCCCTGTTGAATTTTTCAAAGCCAATTGGGACACAGTTGGAGAAGATGTTAGTAATGATATACTGCAATTCTTTGAGACTGGTAAAATCCTCAAAAAGATCAACTGCACAACCATTACTCTAGTGCCAAAAGTTCCAAATCCTACCTATGTCAAGGAATTTAGGCCTATTGCATGCTTTACAACATTATATAAACTAATAGCCAAGGTGATCACTACCAGACTTAAACTAGTGGTGGATGAAATTATGGGGCCATTGCATTCAGCTTTTATTGTAGGAAGAAACATCTTGTATAATGTCATAGTTGATCATGAATTAGTCAAAGGATATAATAGAAAAGGAATGTCCCCCAGGTGTCTAGTGAAAGTAGACATCAGGAAAGCATATGATACTATCGAGTGGGATTTCTTGAGAATGGTCTTGTTGGAGTTTGGAATGCCAGTGCAATTTGTTAATATCATTATGGAGTGTGTCTCGACTATGAGCTACTCTATCATTTTCAATGGAGGACTCACTCCTAAATCCCAAGCAAGAAAAGGGCTTCGACAAAGAGATCCTATGTCATCATTCCTATTTGTACCGACAATAGAGTACTTAAATAGATCTCTGGAGAAATTGAACTACAACCCCAACGTCAACCATCATCCAAGGTGTAGGAAAATGAAACGATTCATATTTGTTTCGTAAATGACTTAATCATGTGTTGCAGAGCAGATCAAATATCCATTCAACTGATGCTCAAGGCATTTGAACATTTTTCAGCAGTATCAGGCCTCAAAGCAAATATGGAAAAGAGCTCATTATATATAACATGGGTAGAGCAATAACTGAAAGATCAAATCCTATCTGATATGCAATTTTCACTTGGTGAGATACATTTCAATTGTCGTGGCGTTCCCCTTTCATCCAAGAAAATAAATGTACAATAATGCATGCCTCTAGTGGAGAGAATGATAGCCAGGATTAGATGTTGGACAACCAAATTCTTTTCCTATACAGAGTGCAGTTAATCAAGAGTGTCCTGTTTGAGATTCACACATACTGGTCACAAGTATTTTTGATACCAAAAAAGGTAATCCAACTGATAACAAGCATCTGTAGAACATTCTTGTGGACTGGACAATGTCAACATAAAGAAAAGCATTAGTGCCATGGGAGAGGCTGTATATGCCAAAATCAGTAGGGGGTTTGAACATAATTGAATTCCATACATGGAATAAGGCAACAATATCTAAATTACTCTGGGCTATCTCATCCAAGAAAGATACCATATGGGTAATATGCATTCACAGCTTCTACATAAAGAGAAGAAGTATCAGTGAGATGGAGACACCTAAGCAAGCATGTTGGCTTGTTAGGAAAAATTTTTATGCAAGAAAGTGGTATGAGAACATTGATCTTTACATAGCTATACAGCAATTCACTCAAGGAGATAAGTTCATAATCAAGAAGGTATATTTGCATTTGAGTCCTCAATATCTTAAAGTCACGTGGGAATGCCTCACCATGGGACCATGTCACTTGCCAAAGTACCAATTTATATTGTGGCTTGCATTACAGAAGAGACTTGCCACAGTTGATAGATTGGCCAAATGGGGAATACAAGTTCTTAGGAACTGTGTGTTATGTGCGTTTGATGCTGAAGAAACACACTCACATTTGTTTTTTGAATGTGAGTACTCAAGAAAACTATGGAGCTCTTTCTTACGCTGGATAAGAGAAAGTTGAAAGGATAACGACCAAAAAGTGCAGCAACAAACCTCATGCAGAGATCATAGGATGGCTGCTAGTCGCGATTGTCTATCATATTTGGAATGAACGCAACGCCAGAAGGCTTCAAGAACAAAATCAAGACCACAGACTTAGATCAAGAGAGATTGCTATCCAACTGCATAGCAAAGGACAACACATGAAGCAGATGGAAAAGGATATTAGAAAGTATAAAATCATACTCAAACTTAGTATAGGAATATATTGTAATGGAATCCAACTGATAGGAGGAAGTGTTAACAGAGAGTTACAAAGATGAGGACTGGTTCTAGAGTCAACAATGAACTAGCGGATGTACATATTCATACTTGGTTGAATAAAATTTTTATTGTTTGACCAAAAAAAAAAAATTTGATTCAGTATTCTACAATATATAACTTAGCAACTTGGATACTATGTATCACTTAATATAGAAGTGTATTATATATAGTTCATATTGTATAGTTTTAAAATAACATGGAGAAAATTATAATTATGTTATTTTGTTCATAACTCTTGTGAATATATGCAATACGATGATAAATTCTTATAACTAAAAATAAATTGATAACCGATATGGTTTTTGTATAAACTACTACATAATAATGCTGCACCTCCGAAAATCCTATATACATCTTAAGGGTCTTAGGCAAAAGGGATTCTAATTGGATATGATGAGGAATATTTTAGTTTTAAAAAAAAAGGGATAAAGTTTTCATAGTGATAGTGAGAATGAAATGTACTGTGTACGTGCTTTATGCTTTTCTTTAATTTATTTTCTGATTAGAAGGGTTTAAAAGTTTCTATATTCATTATTATTTAGATCTTATATGTTTGATATTTTTTTCGTTTTTCCTTACTTCTACTATAGTTATCTTTACATAGTTGGGAAGGATTTTTGTAAATCTTAATTGAGTTAAAAGTCTAAATATTAGAAATTCCTACATTAATAAGGACAAATTTTAATAATCAAATTTTAGTTGATTTCAAAGTCCAAAAATTTAGGAAAATAGTTAAATGACTATTTTGTCGAGTATGAAATCGATTTTTTAAGGGTAAAAAAGACGAACGATATTTCGCTAAGGGCCTTTGTACTTCTAATATAGTATTTCTCTATATCATTGAGTTTACACTTTTTTAGACTATATTATTAAATATTATATTAAAAATATATTTGAGTTATAAAACAAAAATCAAGGTTCTAAGAACGATGAATATTAAACACAACAAAAGTACTCCGAGCAGAAGCGACTCTCCTACCAAAATCCTCAATGTGTATATTAGCTTGAAGTATTACAAATTTAAAGGCGTTTGTTTCGTGCATATTCGACCAAACAAAAGATACAATCTTGACGACGCATGAATGTGTTTGGTATGACAAAATATTTTTTAAGTAAATATTTCTTTTCTAAATAGGTAAATAACTTCTCTCACTTGTTTCTTACGTAATTTGACAGCAAGTGTATGTATTTTTCACCTTTTACATTAGTTCGTTACTTAAATTAACTATGTCCTATTGGTCAAAGTGTTTATAATTATATTAAAATTTTCATTATGGCACTTCTAATAAGTATAATGTTGGTATATTGTGTTCATAATCAGAAAAGGTCAGAAAAGTAAGGAAACGTTAGTTTATAAATAAATCGTAAAATAATTTCGAATTCACTGAATTCACAGTGTGTCTTTAAGGAATTTAATCTTCTCACTGTTTCCTATGGTATACAGATTAATTTCTCCCAGGATAGAGCAGAATAATTATTCTGTGATAGCGGCACTTCAAATCACAGAATTCAGCGAACTCAACAAACGGAGCAAATCACATTGACACTTATGTTTATTTAGAAAATAATGCAACAAAGTAGAAAAGAGGGGAGATGATTTGAGATTNCCCCCCCCATCTTTTAAAAAATGAGGCCAAGCCTCTAAACTTATAGACAATGAAAGGGTGAGATGAAGATGTGCAATCCAAAAAGGTACCTCTTCCATTTCTCATTCACACTCCTTAATATTAACGCAACAATCCCCCACATGAATGGGGAATGGACATATGTGAAAAAACATAAATGAAAATACTGTGTGATTCGCAATTAAGGATTAATCGCATCTGGATAAGTAGGTTTCCCTTTGAACTTTTCGTAGTGAACTTATGTCGGATATACTCAGTCAATCGGTAGATTTGATATCTTTGAACCGTCGAACTTTGGTGTATACCTAGACAACCACAAGTCACACAATCAATCCTTAACCGCCTTTGGTTCTCACGTTTGTGTTCGTTTCAGCCATGAACACCGCCTGGTTTCATGAGTGCTTAGAAAATGGACCTTTACTTTCATTCCCCTTAAGCGGCTTACACTTCACACTCACATAGGTGATTTCTAAGCGTGTAATCCTATAGATACACTATCTGGTCATATCCTGCCAGACTTAGCAAATCATTAAAAGGCTTTAAGCTTTATTGACTCATTAAAAAGCCTTAATACTTTACCTTGATTTCTGAACATTGTCTTAATCATGAGAATGTGTTGAGTTTTTATTTATTTTTTGACAATGTTGAACCGTCATTCATAACTTTGTTTGATCTCCTTGAACCTAGCTCTTGGAATCTCCAGTCTGCTAGGTAGAGTTACCGCCATGATGACTTGTCCTAGGCCTTAGCCACATTCCCTTCGATGATCTTTCAACTGCCTCTCTAGATAGGCCTTTTGTAAGTGGATCCGACACGTTATCTCTTGACTTTACGTAGTCAATCGTGATAACACCACTAGAGAGTAGTTGTCTAACGGTATTGTGTCTCCGTCGAATGTGACGAGATTTTTCGTTATACATAACGCTCCATGCCCTGCCTATTTCCGCTTGACTATCATAATGAATACATATAGGTGCCAAAGGTTTGGGCCAAAATGGAATATCTTTCAAGAAATTTCGGAGCCATTTAGCTTCTTCACCGGCTTTATCTAAGGCTATAAACTCAGCCTCCACTGTAGAGCGGTCAATGCACATTTGATTGGACGATTTCCAAGACATCGCTCCTCCACCGACTATTTAGAATCGGTTGAACCGATGATCTAATTTGCATCACTATATCCCTCTATTATCGCGGGATACTTATTGTAGTACAAAGCATAATTTGAGTATATTTCAAATATCTCAACACTCATTTCATTGTCATGACAGTTCAATCTGAACTTCCTTATGTCGTAGATTAATACGTCTCAACTTTCTATTGCATATCAGATTATTGACTACACTTAATGTAGCAATAGTATATTATAACAACAACTGGAATAATTGGCATCAATTGTGGCTGCAACCTTTTAATATATAACATATTTCATAATCATTCAACCATTTTCAAGCATTTGTATGCTATTTATTCACACGTCTATATAATATGCAAATTATAGCTCCGTCATTCATAAAACAAATCCCACTTGAAATGAATTTGGTCATGTTCATCGATTGGTTCACCTTGTTATAAACCAACGTATTAATAAATTTGATCATGAACGGTCATGTTTATACAAAATATACAAAAGCACTTTTCATGAAAAGTCACAACCTTCGAAGTGACTTCCTTTCATAAACGAGCTAAATAATATAAATTTTCAAGAAAGAAACAACCTTTCAAGAAAGAAAAGTGACCAATTTTCGAATTGTTAGTTTCACTCAACTAGTCTTCACTAAGACTGAACAAATAATGAGTTTATCGACTACCATATTGATTTTCACTATTTGTGGGAATATAGACATCATGTCTAGTATTGACTTTTGTCATGCATAAGTTAAATGTCCCCACATTTTAAATGTCATGTGCTTTTTTCTATTATTTGTTATCCACGTACCATCCACATGACAATATTAATTGGTCAAATTTTGCATGTCATTGTTTGGGTGCTTGTTTTAGTTTGTAAAGTGACTTAATAAGTCGACACACATTCTTTCTTTTTCAGGAACCACGAACCCTTCAAGTTGTTCCATATAAACTTCTTCCTCCAAATCTCCATTTAAGAAGGTTATTTTTATGTCCATCTGATGGATTTCAAGGCCATACACGGTGGCTAACACTATTACCATCAGAATAGATGTAATTATCATTACCAGTTTGTATGTGTCAAAGTAATCAAGATCTTCTCGTTGTATTTAATCCTTTGGCAATCAATCTTGCCTTATATTTGTCAATAGTACCATCAGCTTTAATTTTCTTTTTGAAAATCTACTTAGAACCCAAAGGTTTATTTCCTGGAGGAAGATCAACCAATTCTCAAGTACGATTACTTATATGGGTTCTATATCACTATTGACTACCTCTTTCTAACATTGTGCTTTCGAGCAAGACATTTCTTCTTTAAATGTTTGAGGCTCACTTTCTAACAAGAATGTTAGAAAATCTGGTCCAAAGGAAGTAGTTGTCTTTTGACGTTTACTTCTTCTTGGATTCGCCTCATTATGTGTACTTTCCTTTGCTTCTTCCCGAACTCGCTTAGATATTTCACTAGACGACTCACATTCCATTTTTATACAGATACATATTCTAAAAGAATTCAGCATTATTACAATATTAATATGAATATCGGAATTTTCTGATTTATGAATCAAAAAACGATATGCCTTACTATTTGTTGCGTATCTTATGAAAACGGAATCAACAGTTTTCAATTCGATTTTTATCCGTTTGGGTTTAAGAACTTGCACTTTACCCAAATACCCCCACACTTGAAAATATTTCAAGTTAGGTTTTCTTTCCTTTTCATTTTTCATATGGAATGGATTACGTTTTGCTATGGGGTACTCGATTTAATATCCGATTAACCGTAAAAATGGCTTCCCCACACAAGTTTTATGGCAAACTAGAACTTATCAACAATGCGTTCATCATCTCCTTTAATGAATGATTCTTTCTTTTCGTAATCCCATTGGATTGGGGCGTGTAAAGGGTCGTTGTTTGATGAATAATTCCATATTCTAAACATATCTCTTCAAAAAGAGATTTGTATTCACCGTCCCTTTTAATTTGTAGAGCCAACCACAAGAACTGTTGTGTCACGACAGAGCCAGAATTAATAAATGGTGAAGTTTTTAATCTTCAAACCAATCTGACACATTCAGAATTAATAAACGGTGAAGTTTTTAATCTTCAAACCAATCTGACACATTCAGAATAATAAATGGTGAAATTTTTTAATCTTTAAACCGAGTGATTATTGACATAACCGAATTTATAAACGATGAAGTTTTTAATCTTCAAACCGAATAATAAATTGGAGTAGAAAATCACTAAGATTTTAATCTCCAAAACGAGTATAAAGTCACTTAGACTTTAAATTTTCGACAAATGAGTAAAAAGTTACGAAGACTTTAATCTCAACGAACGAGTAAGAAATCACGAAGATTTTGATCTCGAAGCAGGAATAAAAAATCACAAGGATTTTAATCTCCATAACAGGAGCAGAAAATTATGAGAATTTTAATTCCCTTTCCAAATGGTTTTCCAACTAAACCAGTATACCACTTTAAACAGTTTAATTTTTTTCTCTAATCAAACACGTATATGCACATATTTACATATTATCATAATCTCAATAATATTTTCAAATATTAATGTAAGCCTAATTCATGCCTTACAACTTTGAAAATAATCTTCCAACTAATTCATGCATACTACCAAATAATATATTTTTTTTATTTGGTCAAAGGAATAACAAAATTAACCGCAAACACATGTTATTCCTCATGCATATAATTCTAAATATGTTCTATGGTATCATCACATAATAAACATATACTTTGACATTCATGAATCACGAGGATAGAAAAGTATGTATATCTAAAGCCAAGAAAGTAAACCCAACTTCGTTGCTCTTCTGTAATCATTTAATATCTTCCTTGCTAAACTGTTTGATGCCCATTTTTAACTTAATTCTTCTTGTTAGTCACAAAAAAAGAAGAAATTAAAATAAAATGACAGAGTCAAAGCCAGGCCTCTAAATAAATCTTAGAATGAGAATTTCAAATCAAGACACAATATGCTCAACAGAAAGAATATATATGACCATGCACATTATTCATTCATCTAAAAGCCAACATGGATATCTCGTTCACAATGGAAAGAATAAAACTCAACATTTTTTCTATCCGTGATCAATATTGACTTTGATATTGGTTTTTCCAACAACTTCACACCGATTGTCTCTAGATGATTTTGGTAACAGAAATAAATATAACTAACCTTAGTTATTCAAATCATAATAATATGCATGAAAAACACAAAATATAGTATGTGACGACCACCATTCATCCTACTATTAATTTATAAACAATAAATTTTATAAATCATCAAGCATATAAAAATTAAAGAATATAAGTAAAGAAAGTAGAACCCGATTTGTTGCACTTTCTTCTCGAATCATCATCCGTGAAATTGGCTTTTTTCTTCTTTTTTTCTCCTTGCACAACTTACCAAATATTCTATCTTCATTTTGGTTACAACAGTAGATCGACTTGTTGCTCACTTGTCACTCACATTTTCGGTTGATTTCATTAAAGTTGCTTTAGGATGGATCCAATAACCAATTTCTTTACTGGATAAGAATTTGTAACACATGATTGATTGAATGTTCACTAAGAATATAACACGTTCTAGTGGATCGAGAAATCAGAAAAGGAAAAAGAATATTAGTTCATAAACAAATCGTAAAATAATTTCGAGCCTATTGAATTCACAGTGTGTCTTTAAGGAATTTAATCCCCTCACTGTTGCACAAGGTATACGGATTAATTCCTCCCAGGATAGAGCGGAATAACTATTCTGTGATAGCGGTACTTCAAATCATAGAACTTCCGCGAACTCAACGAACGGAGCAAATCACACTTGACACTTATATTTATTTAGAAAATAATGCAACGACGTAGAAAAGAGGGGAGATGATTTTAGATTTTCCATGTCTTAAAAATGAGGCCAAGCCTCTAAATTTATAGACAATAAAATAATGAGATGAAAAGGTGCAATCCAAGAGGTACCTCTTTCATTTCTCATTCACATCCCTTAATAAAAATACGTTAACCGACATATTTTTCCTCTTTAATAATGATTTGCTAAATAGTAAAAGTTTCCTGCTTATTTTCTTATTCTTTATTTCCTACTTATTCTCCTATTATTTTGTTTTTCGTTTTTTTAACCTACACAATTACTCTTTGTATGGGATACTAATTGCAGGAGGTTCCCACTTACTCTCTTCTTCTTTTCCTTTTTTTTTGGTCATATGGCATTTTGTTTTTTGCTATAAGAAAATTCTTTATTTGTATTTACAATTTTACCCAACTTACAATGCACTCACAAAGGATAAAAAAGGAAAACAACATTTCGCTTTTGTTATAAAAAATAAAAATAAAAGAATATTACAGAGAAAAGTAGAGAAGGAGAATTCTTATTGATTTGGGATTAATTACAATGGAATAGAACCCCTCTATTTATAAGGAAAAAATAATTTAGTCACCAAGTAACAAATCCTAAAATCTCTCTAAACTATAGGCATTCACCTTAAATAGAATTTTATTTATAACACTCCTCGTTGAATAGATGTCTATTCAACAGATAATGTGTCTTGTTAAAATTTAACTAAAATAAAACACAATGGGAAAAAAATTCTAGTGAAGGAAAAATAGTACACATATCTAACAATACGACTTCTCGTCGACTCGTTAAAAACCTTGCAAGAAAAATCCAGTGGGATAAAACCTTGTAAGAAAAAAAGAGTACAACGTATATTAACTCCCCCTAATGAGACAATCAATTTATATCTTTGAGCCTTCACATTCCAATCGTGTGCACCATCTTCAAAAGATCGTTGGTATAGATTTGGTAAACAAATCAACCATATTAACTTGAATGAATATGTTGCACCTTGAAATCATCATTCTTGATAGATGTGTAACGTCTTCATATAATAGTGCAAAATGGCCTTTTCAATGTCTCCATAGAGATTCTCACTACCATATTATCATGCTTATAGTTATAACAAGATACATATGTGCACAAATTGCACGTAATGTGGTACATCAAGGTCAAGAGTTGTATATGCTTTAAGCGATTTAAATTCTTCAGGGATTGTCATATAAGTTAAGTCATATAAGACATATAAATAGACTTTAGATGCATATCAAGTTTTCATGTCATGCTAGACATATAAGATAGATAAAAGTAATTGCATACATCATTGACTTTATACTTTCAAGTGTTTGAACTGCAGGCCCAAAATTACATGTCTTTCATATGAAACCAATTTTACTTGAATTGTTTCTCTAGACTTAAGATCCTCATAAATATTTAGCGTTATCATAGATGTAGTCGGCGAACATTTTATATCGGTTCCAACATTTTTTTATAAAGGCATAACATAGAAATCTCTTCATTCATATTTTCAGGTACTTGAACCTCTCCTGAGATTTTATGAAGTGTTATGTCATGTGCTCTTCTAGATCACTTGCCTCCTTACTATGATCATTTAGATCATTTGCTCATCTTCTTTATCAAGAATTTTATTTGAAACTGATTTGTCTATACGCTTTAAGCGTACCATAAACGGTCCTTCTAGGACTTATTCTGATAGGAGCATTTGTAGTGAGAATATAGTTACTTTCTTTTGGGTCAGCAAATGCGTTTGGCATGCTTTGCAATATATTGCAGATGAATTATCCGTTTATGAACTTCAAGTTCATATTATCTTATTCGATGATCTAGATGTACAAATGATAATTTATTCTACGTGACTTTTTCTCAATTGTTTCTCTTGTCTCCCCCTCATGTTAGAAAAATTAACTTGCATCCTCAAGTTTGGAAACCCACATTTGTGCGTTATGGTGTTAATTAAAATATATACCGAACATTAATAATAATAAGATGAGATTATTTGGTTCCTGACCATGAACCACTTGTGAGAGGAGAATGTAATATACCTTCGTTTTTAACGTATATCAAACTGATATCAATAACTTCGTTCTCATAATCAATAGTTTAGCTATTAAATGGAGGCACTCAATAAATCATTTTGCTAAAACAATTGTAATGTAAACCAACTTATCAAGATGAACTGTCTTGAATAGAAAATCTAGAAATTATGCTCGAAACTAATGTATTGAGCAAGTTACCTCACAAACACCATATTGCGGGTTAATAATAATCGCACATGTAACCATCTCATAGATGCATCTTATGTGGTATACGTGGCAGGCGAATGGACCCCTATTCACCTTTGATATTTCCAGCATTCATGGAATTCAATCCCAATTTTAGTTCATCTATTAGTTAATGAGAACAAACAACATTAGAGAATTCGTAAAGAACTTTCTAGTTCTTTAATATTTACCCATGTGAATTCTCTTTTATTTTTGCACATCATACTTAAATTAATGGTTAAACCAATTATGCCAATTGGAGAAATTATCAATATTGATAAACTTCAGGTTTACATCATGACGTGTGCAATTATCAATAAACTCTAAGTTTATTATGATATGAGTTTTTATATCAATAAACTTCTACTTTATTATAACATTCTTTTATTTGTGTAGTACAAAATGAAGAATAAAGCAGGTAGCTTTTCACATACATATTTGATGTTACCCCGCTACAAGTTGTAGTAATAAAAGACATTAAAATTTTCCTTTATTTATAGTCTCAATATAAACAATCGCTTTCGCGAATCTTAGAAACTCAATAAGTTTCTTTGAGACTTACTACGGCACCATACCTTATTGATAATCAATTTTATTTCTCCAAAGTAGTATAATTGGCTCTTCTAGAGCTTTCAATTAATTTTGTACTACCACATATTTATCAACATCCTATGGTGGATATCTCTTTCAAGGAGAAAGTTATACCATTATGGTCATGGTCAAAATCATTATAGGCAAGATATATTGCTTCTATTACTTTTGCCCTGATCACATTGCCATAATATTTTGGCATAATCACAATAGGTACGTGATCAATGACCATTCATGTCATAATAATAAAATTATTTTCTTATTTCATTCAAACCTCTTTCTAGAGATTAATGTGGTATATCCACAATCACTAGCACAATCATATTCTTCCAAAAATGAATATGTATTCATAAACCATATATTGTCACATTCACATCATATGTGCTTTACAAAATCTCGTGTCAAATCTATGACAAACATTACTTTCACATAGTGAATGATTATTTTGAAAATCCTTATTATTCCCATTACGATTATAATTTCGTCAATTGCAACATCCACATCCATTGATACCTTCACGGTAATAACTTTTTCTACTTTCAGATTCATTGGATATTGTTACCACATTCTCCTATGGTAATGAGAATGAAGCAAATAATGAGACGGGTTTCCACTTCTCGTGCTCATAATCATACATAAATTTGATTATGGCAAGACATAGAATTTTTATCACTCCGGGTGGTTATAATTTCTCACATAATTTCTCAAACTCTATTAGAGTTATAATCAAATTTATTGTCTTTGCTTGTATTTAAAATTAAACTACAGAATTCCAAGAATTCAAAAGATAAAAATAAGGTAAAATACTTACCTTAAATCTAGAATTTATTTTCGAAGAAAGTTCATGGATCAATTGACAATTATTATACTCAATATTATATACAAGATGAGCACCACGCACTTATCCCAAAGCCTGGTGACCAAAGCAGGTGTCTCTACAGAATTGGTTAAAGTCTCGTGCTAATAACGTTTAAAAAAGAAGAATATCGCAAAGAGAAGTTGAGGGAGAATTCTTATTGATTTGGGATTAATTACAATGAAATAGAACCCCCCCCCCCCCTATTTATAGGAAAAAAGTGACTTAGCCACCAAATAACAAAATCTAAAATCTCTCTAAAATATAAACATTCACCTTAAATAGAATTCTATTTATAACATCGCTAAGGCTTTCGTGCTTAATATAGTATAGATAAATTATATTTTGGATTTAACTTATATATACTAGCTTTATAAAGAATATTTACCGATAACATTGACAAGAAGCAAGGGGACTTTTGCATCCGTACCCACTTTTTGTGCCACGTTTTAACTTATACCCATTTTGTAAAAAAATTGCATCTGTACCCACTTTTGCGCATAACTTCAGTATGCGGGGCTGAAGTAGCAAAGGCAATCACGCAAAACTTCAGCGTTCTAGTAGACGGGCCTGAAGTAGATCTAGAGCTGAAGTTGTCTTGTAATTGGGGAACTTCAACATACGGGGCTGAAGTTCTCCAGTTATAAAAACAAAAACTTCAGCATACGGGGCTGAAGTTCCCCCAGTTACACTGGGAAACTTTAACTCTTTTGTCTTTGTAATTGGGGAACTTCAACATACAGGACTGAAGTTCCCAAGTTACACTGGGGAACGTCAGCTCTAGAGCTGAAGTTTTGTCTTTGTAACTGGGGAACTTCAGCATAGCATACGAGGCTGAAGTTCCCCAGTTATAAAGACAAAAACTTCAGCATACTAGGCTGAAGTTCCCCAGTTATAAAGACAAAAACTTCAGCATACTAGGCTGAAGTTCCCCAGTTATAAAGACAAAAACTTCAGCATACTAGGCTGAAGTTCCCCAGTTATAAAGACAAAAACTTCAGCATACTAGGCTGAAGTTCCCCAGTTATAAAGACAAAAACTTCAGCATACTAGGCTGAAGTTCCCCAGTTATAAAGACAAAAACTTCAGCATACTAGGCTGAAGTTCCCCAGTTATAAAGACAAAAACTTCAGCATACTAGGCTGAAGTTCCCCAGTTTTCAAAGACAAAACTTCAGCTCTCTTTGTAATTGTCTTTATAACTTGGAAACTTCAGCTCTAAAGCTGAAGTTTGTAACTGGGAAACTTTAGCTCTAGAGCTGAAGTTTTGTCTTTGTAACTGGGAAACTTCAGCCCCGTATGCTGAAGTTTTGTCTTTATAACTGGCGAACTTCAGCTCAGTGAGGGAAAGAGAGCTGAAGTTATTTAAAAAGTGGGTACAAGTTAAAAGTTTTAAAAAAAGCGAGTATAGATTAAATGGGAGCGACCAAATAGGGTGTCCCGCACAATTTTTACGGAAGCAAGGGCAAGTCCGAAATTTATATTTAATGAATTCAACCTCTAAATTCTTACCACTATACTCATTACACTTCTAAAACTATAAGTTCTGAATTTAATATTTACCAGAATTTTAGTGATCTTTACATATACATCTATGCTCTGTCTCGAAAACAACAGATTGAACTCATGCTCCAGAGCTCCAGCCATCTTTGATATGAAGGATGGAGGATAGAAAACTGAACTAGGAAGATGTCCAACGAGGAAATGACAATAAAATATAAGTTAAGCAGGCACATTAAAACTTTCTGAGAGCCACATATATTTACATGTCAATGCCAGAAATCTAGATCTAAAAACAAGTATTCACAAGAGGCTCAAGTCACGTAAGCATATCACCTTTCACCTTATACACCGGAGGACCTTGCTTATGTTTCTCATTTTCCTTTTAAGATGGAGATCAGTCTGATACTAGCGTTGAGCATCCCAGATGTGGAGAAATGCCTCGGTTCACATCAAATTCTGAAACCAATGTAATGTATTCTCCAGAACACGGTTCAGATATGATCCGACCAATCAAATGGAGGCTACTTTGAGCATACCACATGGTAAGTATACCTTCAACACTCCTTGTTTGAGCTCTAGTATGAAAAAAATTGTGCTTTTACTGGTTCATGTTGAAGTAACTCTAGAATTGGTTAGGAGATCAGCATCATTCACCACTTCAGAGTTTTCCGGGCTTTTTGAGAGAAGCTCTTTACAGTGACTTTGTCTGCAAATGTTAACGGGAATTCCTCGTCAGCCTCCTCTCTTTGATCACACCAGGCCCCTGTATTACTATTATCTTTTGGCTTTCCCTCCAAAGGTTCACGGGACGAGTAGGAATCCTCTGGTATATCCCGATACAAGTGTTTCAGAATAAAAAGAGCTGTATCATTATCTCTCCAGTAGTTCCTGAAAAAAAAGTAAATCATTTGAAAAATATCAATTCACAATAGAACAAGAGGAAAATCTTTGCTATCAACAGCTGCGGTAAAGACAAGATTCATTAAACAAAATTACAATGGGTCAGCAAGCATTTTTGACCTGACAATGCCTCACCAACAAAACGATCTGGAACATAGTAAAAAGAACCATAGGAGGGCAGGGTTCAAATCCAAGCAGAGGCAAATAACCCTAGGTGATATTCCCTCCTATCCATCTACCCTTGGTAGATAATGATATACTTTTGCTGGTGGGAAGTTGCAGGTACCCGATTGATTAGTTGAGGTACGCATAAATTACGTGAACACCACCGTTATCCAAAAAATAAAGAGTAAAAACTATACCATACCATTTAAAGCAGCAAAACCTAAACTAAAAAACCTTATTAAAGGCGAAAGCACTCTACCTACCCTCTCTTCGGTCAAGTTTGATTCAGCTTTCTTAAAAGCCCTTCCCATCTATGTAGAAGAATGCAACAAATGGCATTTGAAAATATGAGACTATTAACAGAGTTGTCCAAGGATGTGTGAAAGGCTGGCAACAATGTAAGTATACCAGGCTCATTCGAAAGAAATGTTGGTTATGACTCAAGAAGCTTCAACAATCTCCTAAAGGAATCCGAAGCCAGAAAATCATACAGGATAGGCAACATGAGACCACATTCTCCATGGTCAACAAACAAGGGAGAATAAGAAAAAAAGTCCACATACATGCTACTAGAATATGTCAGGGTTCATTATACACAGAAAGTCAAATGTACGTTTTTTGAATAGCTAACTGCTCAATTAAGTAGGCGTCTGGAAATACATTATTTGCAAATATTATTTGTAATATTCAAATATTATTTGCAAACCAATGTTCGTTTTACAATTTTGTCCATATCTACTTGAAATAAAGAATTTGAAGTTGAAAATTTGATGAGTATTTTAAGTGAAATAATGGTTTTCACTAAGAAAACTCATTCTTATTCCAAGTGAAATTCATGTCTGAACACAAGTCAACTTTCGTTATACAATGACTTACTTTCAGGTTTGCAAACTAAACAAATTCAAGGGAAAACCAATTTAAATATGCCTTTTTTTCCGAAGATCTAAATGATGAAAAAATCCGATTTCTAGATCCACACCCATGTCGGGTGCCCACACCCATATCCCAGAAACAGTAGGTAATGAAGATGACAAGGAAGAAAAAGCTTCTAGGATAAATTGACCAAACTTTTGTTCGACCGAGCTCTATGATTGACAGGGATGGTTGACTTAAACATGCATTCCAGCCAACAACGAAACCGTCCTGGACAAATTTTGCTTCCAAAAAGTTCGATTGACACAGCCACAAAGCAAAGAAATTCATATTTTTTTCTTTGAGAACTTTAATTAACGAGTCTATCAGGGTTCCCTATTGCATAAGAAAACTATATTGAGTTACAGAAAATGTCCACTATGACAACCAAAGATTTGAAGGAGTTCCTTAACGAGAAGTACTGGAAATTCCTAGGGTAAGGACCTTAAGTAGTGGAGCAAATTGACACTGGTTGAACTTCCATAACCATTAAGCACTTCTGTCTCTAATACTTATTCAGACTCCTCCAGAGCTGTTGTCATTTTGCATATTATACAAGTTTTAAAATATGAAAAGACACTATGAACATAGAGAAGATTATTTGTCACTAAAACACTTTAGAACATCAACCCTTTCTTTATTTGTGCAAAGAGAAGTTTTTGGTTTCTAAAAGCACTTTCAATTAGTATTGAGGGGAAACATGCAATTGACTTAATTGAGTCTATTAGGTTGATAAAGATACTTACGTGTGCGCTCCAAGGGTTGAAATGTATGCATGCCGAAATGTTTTATCCTGCGAAAGACCAGATAAAAACAAAAGACAATTGGGACTGGTAAGTATAAAATACAGTAACGCATGCACGGACACTGCCAGTTGTTAATGAAAGAAACACATACGAAGAACCATATGATATGTACAAACATATTTATAATTAAAAAAACTGATGTACACACACAAAATGAGGTTCAATTAATCATGTGGATTTGGAAACGGCTACAAGACTTAATTCATTTTTACAATCATGTGAATTTCAAAAAGAACAACAACTTGGATCTAGTTTGCTGGATCTAGAACTGAAGTTCACAACATTAACAGATAATAAAGCAGAATATTTTGTTTTCCATTAAATGCGAGAATTTACCAATTCTGAGTGTACAAGAATTTGTAATATAGTTAGGTGATAAAGCTTCTACAAAAGCTGAGTCAAGCAACAGTAAACATGTTGAGAACCAATTCAATTCGGCCCATTCACCATCTGTGAGTCACCATGGAGAACAATTCTGTTCAACCCATTCCCTATCTGAGCCAGTGAGCCTGTCAGCACTCCCTTGTATAACTCCCCTTGGATAAACAGCTTTTCACCTACCTTGGCACATGCAAACCCATCGAGGAGAACTAGCTAATCAAGATCTCCTTCCTTAACATAACTGGGACTTGTGCAATTCTACAATTCAACACTTGCTTTGTATCTTCAACCAGATAATTACTCAATGTTGAGAATTCTGCTTGGAATGTCCAGTTTAGCGATTCACAGTGACATGCTCACCACCTTCTTTTACATGTGGAGAATGTGAACTCCCAAAACTTCCGAAACCCATCAAGTTTTTTTGGATTTAAAACAGCAAAGCCACCTCATGCTAAAACTAATTAGTGTAAAGGAGATAACTGTCAGATTTCCAAAGCTCTACAAAGCTCATTCGCTAAACTAATAAGTGTAAAGGAGATAATTGTCCGATTTCTGAAAGCTCTAAGTAAGTTTGCGAGAGAAGAGGACAGGATCCAAATTTCTTCTCCTCGGGGTTTCCCCCCTTTTCGATATGGTAAACCCCACCAACCAAACTGCTTCGACTTAGGAGTCAACAGTGGCCCTTTCTCACATTGCTCGCTTAGTGATTCAGATCCCAAACCTCAAGGTTGAAGATGGAGGGTCCTTTCATCAGCCTAGTCCTTGTCCAAACTACTTCTCCGTGTACTCCATACCTAGAGTGAATAACCCAAGAGATGAACAAGAAAAGAGAGGTACTCGATGATTTATGTAGTAAAATCTTTGAGATCCAGAGTAAAGCAAACCACCAGTGCTTTTGCTCAATCTTGTTTTAGACAACAACAGATAGCCGTGAGTACTCATGGGTTTTGGCAATAGTTAATTAAGGAGAAAAGAAAAAGATTATTTTTTCTATGAAGTTTAATTAGTTTTCCCAAGTATAAAAGAGATAATATAGAACTTCAAATAATTGCTTGCATAGCTCAGTCTATAATGTTGGCCAAAACCTTTAGAAGTCTGGATAACATACTAAGCTGCAATCAAGATTCAATTCTCAATTGATCTGTTGACGATTTTATGCCAAAAACCAAACTAGAAGAGGTTGGGATTTTAATCGGCTAGGAATTGATTTTTTCCAGTAACCCAAAAATCCCAGAGGACTAGTGGTGCACGGTTCGAAACTCGGAGGATAATAGGTCTACCACTCTACCCTTCTCTACTTAACTGTGACCAAATATAAGATTGGTCAAGTTAAAATTGAACAAATGAAATAGGACTATCAAGTAGAAAAAAAAAATTTACACCTAAACTATGAATTAAATATTGGATAAAATTTCCTCCAGTGTTGTCTAGCCAGAGCTAACAATCCACTAAGCATTGCCCAAGAACATTTAAGGAGGCAAATAATCTACATCACCAACGATGTGGGAACTCGACAATTAGTTTTTTTTATGAAAGATTTTCTGCTGCAAATGAGCAATTAGAAGTTATTCTTTATTTTTTCTAGGGAAAAGCAAATGGCAAGTAGCAATTTTTCACCGGGCATCTAGAGCATAGACAAAATAGCACGGGAGCCCAAACTCGGTAAATCAAGAATAAGGATGGGTCTGGCAATGTATAGAAAATGGACCTTGGGCCTAAATCGACCGTAAAAGCTAGCTCCTAATATGAGAATTGCTCAGCACCATAAGGAGACAACAGTCTATTCTCTCAACCAATGTGGGATATTTAAAACTCCCCACACATGGACAACATAACATTGGGGCTCCAACATTGGGTACACCAAGAATACATGTGTTTTCGCTTATACCATCTTAAGAAAATGAATCTTGAAACCTAACTATCTCTCTAATACCATGTTAAGAAAACAGAAGTTGTGCCTAACTCAACCCCAAAAGTTGGCTCTTGACGTGAAAATTGTCTGAATTATCTAAGGATATAGCAACACATCATCAACCAATATGTTACTATAAACGAAAGATAACTTCGCATTGTAAATTGCTATTTACTTTCTAAGGGAACACATGAATACAAGCCAATGGTGTCCGCATCTATGAAGCATACATATCAGGGTATGAACACCAAATGACTAGAACGGCTACAGTGAAAACAATGAAAGGGTAGTAAAATCAAGAAGTATAGCCGTATAGAAAGAAAGACCCCACACAAAATATTAAGCCTTCAATTGCACAAGAAGCTGGGAAGACAATGTAAATTGCACAATTGTTTCAAGGTCTAATGGCGAATGAACATACTTGTAAAACATGATCTATTCGACCATCTTCACTTCCAGTTAATCTCTCCATCATAATTGAACCATACGATCTCTCTTCTTTCTCCTGGTACTCTTGGGACTCCTCTGCAAAAAAGTGCCACATCAGTACCTAGAAAGATAGGAAGCTAAAGTGTGTGTTTGTTTTTTTGGGGAGATGCAGGGTCCAGCTTGATTTAGAGCTGATAGCTTCTGTGACAGAGAAAAAGGAAGAAGAACTGTGACTGAGAAAAAGGAAGAGAAACTTCTATAATCTAAAATGAAGAAAGCAGACGAATAAGAAATGCTTGCTTCTATTACCATCTTCGCCATCGTTGTATCTTGATTGACAAAGAGTAATCACCTTTACCTGATTAAAAATTGTCATTAAGATCCAAAACTCATTGGCATCATGAGACCTAATCGAAAACCATAAACTAACCATAGAAAATAAGGCTAAACACTAAAACAAGCAAAACCACCAATCTTATGTAAATGACTTTCAATAACAGATGAGCTCACGCCACACCAACCAAATAAGGAGGAAAAGAAAACGTGGAAACCTCATTTCCCCCACAGATATGATGATATTTAAAGATTCAAAGCATCGCACTTGTGGGGGAAAAAAAGCATGTCATAAAAAGCTTAATATGAAGAAGACACATTTTCAGCATGATAATTGGAAGGAGAATATCAAGTTATAGAAGCATAATCCAAGTCGTTCAGTTCATGGTTTCAACAATAAGCTGATATAAAAAACAAATAACTGTTCTCCATTTCAAGCAATCAAGTCAGCAAGGATCTCTAGTTTAACCAGCCATTCATTGAATTGTAAGGTCATACGAGGATCTCTACTTTAAACAGCTATTCTCTGAAATTTGTTAAGGTCATTTGTAATTCAACCAGCATAAGACATTAGCAGCAAGCCGAAGATTTAACTCTTCATGTGTCTATCTTTGCAAGGTTACAGGACATCAAACTTCTTAATGAGTGATATAAAATCTTATCATCTCAATTAAACATACAACCTTACGTACATGTATCGTAACACAAACAACTAGGGAGAAAAATTAAAAACACACCTTTACAGAATTTATATTGTTCGCAAAAGCCTGTGAACGATAAGCTACTTCTTCTTTAAATTCCTGCACCAAAAAGTAACAGGATGCACATTAATACAGATGGTAGAAGGAACCTAACACGTTAATTATGTACCTAAGGAGGCCTTACCTGAAAACCAATATGCAGTCGTTTCCCACCTCTGTGGTAGGGTATTATGACGGGGCGTTTGTTGAGATATTCTTTACAGACAAGTGGTTCTAATCTGAAATAGGAGAGAAGCAGGCATGAGCTTGTATAACAAAAAAATTGACAAAACATAGCAACAATGTCGACTATGAAACCTGTATGCCACGGGATCACAAGGGTGGAAAATGTTGAACATTTGTCGACAAGCTGGCATCTCTTCGAGTATGTTATCCTCTTCCCAGTAATCTTTTCCCTTGCCTGCCATACCAGGATAAAACAGAAAATAAAAAATGATAACTAAGTGCAACCAGATGCACCACCATCTTTAACAGAGAAGAAAAGAACTGGCATATTTCATACTCCAAACTTGAGTTGCCTAGTACCAACAAAAGAAAATGAGTTAAGATGTCCGCCATATAAAGTAAACAAGGCATCAAAAGACACCAGCCACCGCCAACATACAGAGTTTTAGGATCCATAGAATACTTGGAACTTGCAAAACTAAAGGCAACACAATGCACCAGGAGGAGTTGACAAACATTTTTAATGTTACTCAAGTAAAAAGAAGGATAATCTTTCTGCTGCATGATGAACAAAGATTAGGTTGATACTGCACACAGGTCAGCAGATTTTGATGTTAGTTAAAAGTAAACTCAGTTGATCTATGAAAACAACACTGGATGTCTTACTGAAACATTCATGCAAAGTTGCAAACAGACAATAACCTTACAGGCTTACTGGTAATATATTCAAGAGGCTCATCACAGAAGTACAGAGTATACACCCCACTGCCTCCACAAGATTCAGAGTAAAAATAAGCAATAAAATCAACATGCACTTAAATATAGGCAGTAGAAGAATTACCAATCCCAATACGAGCATTGCGAAGAGAAAGAAAAACACCAAGAGGGGATCCAACAGCGAAATATGTATCGACCTTCTCATAAAAGAATCAAAAAAAGGAACAGCCATAGTTAGAAGATGTCTTGGAGCTCCTAGAATGGACGGAGAATAATCGCGAAAATTAAAACATCAAATTATCAGAAACAAGTTAATGGAATCAAAGAAAATTGATAATTACACTATATAGCAAAGCATCTTCTACTAGAGAAATGATGAAAGCATAGTACAAGCATTTAGAGTGATGAAGATTTCAATAAGATTAACGACTTTATTCTGGAAGCATTTAAAGAACATTGAAAGTCCAGCTGCAACGTCCAACCAAGACTTGCCAAACACACCCCAGAAAATAGTAGAATCCTACACTGGAGAAGTATTACCTTAAATTTCAACTTTGTGTATCTTATTTGCGGAGTATAACTCTTCGGTGAATCACTCTCCTCATGAAAAAGCCTTTCAGAAGTAGATTGATTTCTTGTAACTGTGTTTCTTCCTCCATTTTCTGCTTACATTACACATCCCATTCCAAAGAAATTTATAAGGTCCATTTACTTTGATACTCAAGGAAAATATGCTTGAAGTTTTGGAAAGTTAAAAACTAAGCTCCATAAATGGTTATTTATTCTGTCTAGCTGTACCTTCCTTTACATACTCAGATTCTAACTCTTGGATTTTCGCTCTCAGCATATCAATCTGGGCCAGTCTCATTGACAAAGAAAAATAAGTAGATATAACAGATTAAAACAAATGAGAAATTTCATGCAGAAAATGAAATGTCACTACCTCTTCCCTCAGTGAATTGATTGTTCTATCTTTGTCATTTTCAGATGCTCCCTCATCAATTGTCTTTTGATCAAACTCAACTATTGCATCTTCCATTTTCTCGGCATCAATTATCGTGTCCCTCTCATAGATATTATGCGTCCAATCAGTAGGAGGTTCACGATAATTTTCAGTCGCTGAGGAATCATTAGATTGCTTGAAATCATCGGTTGCAACTGGTTCATCCGAGTCTGATGAAGCAGGAGGACCCACCGGATGACAGAAATCCTCTGTACAAGCTTCCAGGGGGTCTGAGGAACTCGGTTCTGCCTTCATTTTGTCTTTATCTGACAGATTACTCTTATTTTCTCCCCTAGTAAAGCTTTCATCATCTAAACTGGAGGCAGAGTTGTGGTCGAAAGATAGGTTGCTCTGAGCCGGCTGAGATGATTTATCTTCATTTTGTTCTTTGTACAACCACTCCATGGGAAAAGGGGAGGAAAGTTTTATTTGGTGGCATAGGATATCATATGACAAGACACTCCCAAGAGAATGACCATATAAGGAAATCTGAAAATTTTACGAAATTTTAATATCTTTAATATGATCTGTTTACATTGAGTTCTTGAAAAATAAGCAAAGAAAACTTTGCAGGTTCAATCATCTCTATACCTTTCCGCTATAACCGGGATTCCTCTTAAGAAACTTTAAGTATAACTTATTCAACTGGTTGGAGACCTGAATAGAGAATAAACAATTAGCTCCAGACACTCATGAAAATTATTTTTATTGATTTGTGCCAAAGACATTTAAAAGTAGGCAGTTGATAGACCATAATGAGTGCTAATGCATATCACATGAAGCAAAGGAAAATTAATGGGTTAATATGCTAAAATAGCATCTACAGAATGTACTCGCAGAAACGAAGAGGATAACAACTATGCCTCAACCTGTAGGAAGTTGGGTTCAAGCTACATGATTGTCCATTTCACTCAATTTGAACCATTCCATTTCCAGTATTCATTATTCAATAGTTAATATTAGAGGTTTACTACAATTTCTACTAACACATAAATCTTAAACTAAAAAATTCCTAGCAAATGTTGAACCAAATTTTAGCCTATTATAGTGACTAAGCTTTAACCCCAACTAGGTGGTATCGCCTATATGGATCTTTTGCTTCCATTCTGTTCTATTTCTGCTAAGTTTGCACGGATTTTGAGAGATTAAAGGTTTTTTGGAACAAACTTTCTTTCCTTGTAAGTTTAGGTCTGCCTCGTCCCCATTTAACATTTCCAATCATCATGGTTACACACACCTATAGAGCGGTGCATTTGGATGTCTTTATAGGTATTGAAACCAAATATTAACAACACAGCAAAATGAGGGGTAAAATAATAGATAATTCATAAAACATAATAAAATGCTCGCCAGGTCAATTTGACCAAATTCTTTGCAGAAAGTGATGCTACTCATGCAATACCCTAAGTCCCACAGGAAGGACAATAAGAGTCACTTTCTAGTTGTGTCGCTATCCTTATGCTTGGGAAGCCTTGTATTTTGTCATCTTGCGTTTGGTAAAATTGGTTGAATCGTTTGTGGTGCCTTTAGTGCTGTTCCATTACATGTCTCTCTCTTTTTTCTTTTTCTTTTTTTGACAAGCAGAACCTTCGATCCCTCAAGTTAGAATAGACTACATTTGATTTATTTTTTCCACAATTGTATTCCAACATTAAAATTTATCCTGCATGCCTAGTGCCCATTCAGTTCTCTTAGAAGCAACATTATTTGTAGGCGAAATACATAAACAGCCCCTTTAAGTTGTCCTCAACGATCAACCAGACACCTCAACTACTGACCACTTTACCATTTTAACACTCAAGTGGCTATTAAGTGTACCTCGTAAACATCCGAGTCCAGCAAGCCATATACGTGAAGTACACTCGCTAATGACATGTCAAATGAACCAATTAAAGAATGACACATGTAAATTAAAATAAAAAATTGCACAAATGTAATTAACCCAAATCAAATAAATTTAAAGAAACAAAAAACATTTTNATTATATCACCAAAAAGGATGGGATTCTGAACAGCAATTTAGAGGCCAAATGGTTTTAGAGGAGTTTGAGTTTCAATGAAGAATTTTTCGTTCATCTCATGCGTTTTACAGGGTAATCAGATCTGGACATCATGTGTTGTACGTTGCCATTTAAGGAAACCTTGGAGGTCTTCTTCTCTGAAAAAATGGAGTAAGACCCAAAAGAAAAGGCAACACTGCAAAATACATCTGTCTCACCGGAAAAAAGGCCATAGCTTTTAGAGCACCCATCTCTCCATTTCTATTTTGTTTCTTTCATTTTTAACTAACTGAAACTCCACCTTAATACCATGAAAGAGACCACTAAAAACAGTCATCTTGGCATCCATTTTTCTCCGGCGAACAAAACCTGCAAAGACCCAGCAGCTCTAGCGATGAGTGAAAATTGTCGAAAATGGGATTGAATTTTTGTGGGGGGTCAGTGAAATTGTTACAGTGTAGTGGCTGTTATTAATTATTATTACTTTGAAATTGAAGAAGAAGAGGTGGATTAATGGCAGAAGGTGGAGGTGCTACTGTTGCCATATATAGGCAGATAAATTTGGTGGTGAAGATGAAATATTTTGGGAAGAAAGTGAAATTAATGTGTGGAAAATAAAAAATATAGTGGGACCCACATAAAAATTATGGTGGTCCACATAAAGTAAAGTTAAATTTAAAAAGAAAAGGAAAAAAATTAATTTTGAGGGGTTTACGCGCTTAAAATTGAACATAAAGCACACACTTTGCCATGTCGGCGTGAAGGGTTCACGAGGTCATACTAGCCACTTGAAGTGTTAAATTAGTAAAGTGGTCAGTTGAGGTGTCTGGTTGATCGTTGAGGACAACTTAAAGGGGCTGTTAACATAAATTTTTTTCAATATAAGTTATTTTATGAATTGTAGTTAAAATTCGGTAAATAGTTTAGAATAGATTAACTTATAACTTCTTTGAGTGATTTACACGTGTATCGTTTTTTTTAAAAAGGAACTATTTCTTTGTAACATTGGAAGATAATATATTGGGCACTAGTCATCCGGTATATGCAGGATTTCGTCATGACAAATGCTACTGGGCAATTCCTTCCCATCACAGCAAATATTTAAGAAAGCTAAACATACAGTAGAGATTCAAAGCGGAAAGGGATTCCCTTTTTCTTAATAAAGCATAAAAATTTATTAAGCGAACGGACGTATAGGGATACCTATAATCAGGTATTTCGTTCAGGGTGGGTTTGATTATAAATGAGGCGGGTTCTTTTATCCAACCAGGATTAGTCACGTGTATCTTTCAGGTTGGGATGAAGGATTTAATGGGTGAGGGGTAAATATGGTCTAAAAGTATGACGGTAGGAGTAGCTATACTAAGAAACTGAAACGGAGGCTAGATGGAGCTTATTTTGATAGTAGAGGGACAAATATGACCCTTTTCTGTTATATTAATTTACCCATCTGAAAATTAACAAATATAATAGCCTGTTTGGCCAAGCTTCTCCCCACCCCAAAAGTGCTTCTTCTTTTTTCAAAAAGTACTTTTTTTCTCAACTTGAGGTGTTTGGCCAAGCTTTTTTGGGGAAAAAAGTGCTTTTGGGAAGAAGCAGAAGTTGTTTTAGAGAAGCAGAAAAAGTAGCTTCTCCCCAGAAGAAGCAGAAGCAAAAGTAGTTTTGACTTTTCTTCTTACCAAGAATACCCTTAGCAAAATATGGTATATAGTAAAATAACCTTGCTTATTTTAAACCTAATACTTACAATTAGATACTATATTATTTTTAGGATAACTTTCTAATATATGGTGACATTTGGATGAATGCTTTTATATTTGTTAAATGATTTTTTTGATATATTTAAATCATCTTGAAATAATTAAAGTATTTTTTTAATTTTATTTTCATGTTTTACTTAAATAAAATGAATAAACTTAATTATTATCTTTAATAATAAATATTTGAGATTATTTATGTATTCATATAATATTAACTATTAAGTAAATCTCTTCATGTCCTTATTCGTAATTTGATACTTAAAAGCACTTTTCGAAAAGCTTGGCCAACACAAATTATTGTTCAAAAGTGCTTTTCAGATTGATTATCCAAACACAAACCGCTTCTCTCAGCAAGTACTTTTTCGAAAAGCACTTCTCAAAATAAGCAGATTTTTCCAGCTTGGCCAAACAGGCTATAAGACCATAAGAGTACACAGTTATTTTCCTGACATTTTACAATTAATAGGAAAGCAGTAGGTTATGTGCACCAGTTGGTTCGCATATCAACAGCCAGGAAGTGAACCACTGCCTAGTGTAAATAGTGTTATTACGGCGGAATTTTTCTTTCTTTTTTCCAGTTAAGTTGTTATTAGGATAGGATTTAAGGAAGACAACACCAGTTTGAAAAGAAGAAAACAGGCAGCAAATCAAATAAAAGAGCAAAGCAACATCAGGAAGAAGAAAGGACAGCGGGAGAAAACTTGAACAGGAGAAATCAAATTTGAAGTACCGAGTCAATAATCGCCTGGCAGTAAATGGGGCTCATGTAGTACAGCACATCATGCACAGTTGCACTCAACACCTCACGCAATCCCCGCACACCATCTAAAGTAATTTTTTCAACTGTGGTCTCACCACTAAGCTTTAAGCCCTTTCTCCACTGGTGGTACCCACAGTCGAAACATAAAAACAACTGGTGTTAGCTCACATTCACAAATCAACAGGAAACAGCAATGGACAGACTTACGCAGAAGAAAAACCCAAAATACCGTATGACAGGAATGCAGAAGATAAACTTAAACATGCTAAGGGACAAGGGGGAAAAGGCATTCTTGTAATTAACAAGAAATGTTTAATCAAAAGAATATAACAGGAAACCTTAGAGCTGCAGCAAAGGTGATAATCAGAAATAATTCTATTGAGCACCACTAAGCATAAACAACCTTGGTACCCTCAATTTGGCCTACTTCAGCCTTTTATGATCTCGAGGAGGACCCCAACAGAGGGAAGATCACATATGGTCTCAGATCGCTAGGCCACATGTCCCATAGATGATTCTACTTTCTAATTTTAGATGTTCTAATGCTCATCGTTATAATAAACATTTGTTACTTGCTTCATTAAATTCCTGCTATGCTCGATCCAAACGAACCATATTTCTGGCCCCGAGCTATTCCTAAAAATCATAAGATTGAAAACCTTAATGGTAATAAATGGTATCTTCTCCCATATTATGTTAAACTTAACTTTGGATTATGAAACCTAAAGATTCCGGCCAAGTTACTGAAATATCCTCCTTGAAAGTTGACTCGAATGACATGAAAAGCTAAAAGGAACTAGACTCGGGAAATGTGCCTGGGAGCATTTTGGAGGCTCTTCCAAGCAAATTGGGGATGCCTTTTATTGATTGAGATCTTCTTCCGATAAAGTAATTTTATATAACAAATATGGTTGAGATCTCTATAGTTGTAGTCCAAGGTAAGGGTGTCTAACGGGCCGGGTTGACCCGTAACCGGCCCGGCCCAGTTAAAACCGGAACCGGCCCGGCCCGGTTCATAGGGGGCCGGGTGGGCTGGGTAGGGGGG
>ML316168.1:0-11063 GCA_005239505.1 Nicotiana paniculata | reverse complement strand
CAAATAATTTAGTAAAGTCTTCTTCTTCTTTTTTTTTTTTTTTCAATTTTTACGAAAAACAATTCAGTTTTTAGTAAAAAATATTCTTTTTTCCAGTTTTTTTAATGCATTTTTTTTGTAAGAACTGAAAATAAAAACAGAAAAAAAATGTTTTTAATAAAATATTTTCGTTTTTTAAAAGCTGAAAAAATTATTTTCATTTTTGAATTTTTTTTTCAGCTTTTTTTTTAAAAACGAAAGTACTTTTTCCTTAAAAAAAATTGAAAAACGGAAATAAAATGAAATGCTTTAGAAAAACTGAAACAATGAAAAAAAAATTCAAATATTTTTTTCAGCTTTTAAAATTGAAAATATTTTATTAAAAACATTTTTTTCCTGTTTTTACAATAAAAAATGGTTTAAAAAAACTGAAAAAAAATATATTTTTTTTTGTTTGTGTAAAAACTGAAAAAAAGAAAAGAAGACTTTACTAAATCAGTGGACTATTGGCGCATTAGTTTTAAAAAGACGAAAATATTTTGCAATTTTTTTTTTATGTTTTACAAAAAGAAAAATAATTATTTTAATTTAGCATTGACCTAACGGTCAAAGGGCATAAGTGAAACAAAAAAGTAGATAAAGGGGTATTTTTAGCCCAATAGGTGGATGGAGGGTATTTTTAAACCTTTTCCAATAGTTTAGGGGCATTTTAAACCCTTTTCCGTAAAAAAAAATGAATATTCGTAGAAAAAGCTTTAGACGCACTTTAAATATTAGCTCATGTGTTCATACACGAACCTTGGATTGATATGCTTAAATAATAAAAGGGATTATGTGCGCATTCTGCGTCTCGATGCCTTTAGATCTAAAATAATTATGTTATAACCCCGTGTATATTCCGTACCTTGATTTAACATTTAATTTCAAATATGTACCGTGTGTGTGTTCTGCATCTTGGTGAACACAATTAATAAAATATAATAAATTAAGCGGTAATAAATAAGTCATAATCAATAAAATACAATAGTTAAAGATTGACTCAAGCCTTACATTAGTCAATAAAGCGACCGTGCTAAAACCACGGGACTCGAGGGGTGCCTTACACCTTCCCTTCGATCAACAGAATTCCTTACTCAATCTTCTGTTTCGTAGACCATGAATTAAGAGTCAAATCTTCCTTTTGATAAGGGATTCAATAAAAGGTGACTTGAAATACCATTCAATTCCAAGTGGCGACTCTAAATAATAAATAATCCCTTTTCAAAATATCACTTTAATTGGAAAAACTCTTCTAACTCAACCATGTTATAGGGTTGTGGCAAAAAATGAGGTGTGACAGTCGGTATATTTAGTTTGATTGTCAGTCAATGCATTGAATATTGTGACCGTTTTCGATCGGAAAATTGCGATCGATTTCGATCGCAAAACCTTAGCGATCATTATTTTTCTGACTAATTAAAAGAGCTCGAAAAGCGGTCGCTTTTCCTCAAATTCCAACCGCTATTGATCGATTATCCCGGACGAAATCACCCAATTTTTTAGCAGTGTTTTACAATAAACGTAAATATAACTGTAATATTGTAGTGAATCATAGCTATGACAAATTTATCCAATACTTGTGCTTGTGAATTATAAAAGTCTATTTGATGAATTAGTGAAGATATATACAAATTAATTCAAACATCACCTGCCATAAAAGGAAAAAAGCAAATTGAATGGTCATGGAGGAAACGTGGGTTGGAAACATAACTTGCTCGTCATGTTGACATTGTGGTCACAGTACGAACTATTAGAAATTGGGAGTACTAACCCATGCGTAATATTTGAGCAGAAGAGCACGTGACAGTTATTAAGTTATGTGAAGTCCAATAGTGACAATTATTTCTCTTTTTCTGGGCCAATACTGACAACTGAGGTATATCTACTCCATCAAAATAGCCCCCCAATTTAAGTTTGACGATACCCCCGAGATATCTACTCCATCTATGCTTTCATTCTGTTTTTCGAGATTTAAATTATATAAATTTAATTAATATTTTAAAATATTTTTATCCTTTTGACATAAAAATAATTGAAACTTAACATAATAATTTTTAGTGCAGTTTTTTAATATTTAAATTTACCGAAAAGGGTTAAAAATACCCTTCATCCACCTATTGGGCTAAAAATATCCCTCCATTTACTTTGTTGGTTCACTTATGTCTTTTGACCGTTAGGTCAATGCTAAATTAAAATAATTATTTTTCTTTTTGTAAAACATAAAAAAAAAATTGCAAAATATTTTCGTTTTTTTAAAACTAATGCGCCAATAGTCCACTAATTTAGTAAAGTCTTCTTTTCTTTTTTTCAATTTTTACAAAAAAAAAAAAATATATATATTTTTTCAGTTTTTTTAAACAATTTTTTATTGTAAAAACTGAAAAAAAATTGTAAAAACAGAAAAAACGTTTTTAATAAAATATTCGTTTTTAAAAGCTGAAAAAAATATTTGAATTTTTTTTTCATTGTTTCAGTTTTTTTAAAGCATTTCATTTTATTTCCGTTTTTCAATTTCTTTTTAAAGAAAAAATATTTTCGTTTTTAAAAAAAAAACTGGAAAAAAAAATTCAAAAATGAAAATATTTTTTTCAGCTTTTAAAAAACGAAAATATTTTATTAAAAACATTTTTTTCTATTTTTGCAATATTTTTTTCAGTTTTTACAAAAAAAAATGCATTTAAAAAACTGGAAAAAAAATTATTTTTTTGTAAAAACTGAAAAAAAGAAGAAGAAGAAGACTTTACTAAATTATTGGACTATTGGTGCATTAGTTCAAAAAAATAGAAATATTTTGCAAAATATTTCTTTTAAGTTTTACAAAAAGAATAATAATTATTTTTTAATTTAGCGTTGACCTAACGGTCAAAAGGCATAAGTGAACCAAAAACGTGGATGGAGGGGCATTTTTAGCCCAATAGATGGATGAAGGGTATTTTTAAATCTTTTCCAATAGTTTAGGGGCATTTTGAACCCTTTTCCGTTTTTTCTATTGTACCTGTGTCATGCAAACGTGTACACAATTAATAACACTTTAATAACTATTAAAAATATTGGTTAGGGTCACACGAACGTGTACCATGGTTTTAAGTTCAAAATCATAACTATGTCACGCGAACGGGTACATAATCACGACAATCTATTTATTAGTACACGCTTAAAAAATACTAACGCGTGTTCAAAGTTAATTAATTTCTGAACTAATGAGGGATTCGTTGTACAAGGTCAAAGAGATTATGGATAAAATATTTCCGTAAAAGGGCACATGAGTTCAACACATCCTTATTTAGTTAGTTCATAACACATATAACATAAACAAATGCTCTTATTTTTCCATCTTTAAAGATTTATTGGTAAAACCAACAAGAGCAAATAAAATAAACTAATCCATACAAGAAAACAAAATTACAGAGGAATCACATAAACATTTAAGAAAAGAAACTAATCAAAAGCATATGTAGATGACAACAGACCTTTTGTTATTGAATTCTAGCCTTTTTGATGCATACAAAGAAAGCTAACACCAAAGAAATCTCAATGCTCAAATAAGGTATTAACTGGAATCACGGACCGACGACGCAACAAAACACCTTGAAGTGGAGCTTGGCCAACACCTTAACCAAATAGCTTTCAAGAACTTTGGTAAAATAAATGGGTTTGGATGAATTTCGTTGGCTGAAAGGTTTTACACATGAACAAGTTATAATCTAATTTTATATGCTAAACAAGCAAGACAATGGATGAATAATTATTGATGCAGCTCCTTGTCTTGGCACGCAGTCGACGGCAGAAACAGAGAAAAAAAAATCCTTTGGAAGGAACAAGATCTTGTGTATGTGCGTGTATCTGGGTGTTCTTGTGTGTGTGGATTGATCCAGACAAAGATCAGAAAAAATCCCCCCTTTTTCAATATTTGCTCTTAGTATTTATATAAAAATTCTATGTCCCTAACCGTATGTTCATGGATATAAAGAATGGAGATGTGGGGAAGATCATGGGTGTGATGTGGGGGATAGGTGAGGGAGAGTGGAGAAAATGGGAAAGTTGAGATCAGATTTGGTTATCTCTATTTTTTCTTTCTTTCTTTTTCGTTAGTTTTTTTATCTTATATATGTATGTATATATATATATATGTATATACATATATATATATATATATATATATATATATACATATATATATATATATATATTCTTCTATTTAAACATAAGAACAAATCTTATATTCTAAGAATGTGAATATTTTTTGTAATTTTTAATTGTCTTAAATAAAACCTATTAAGAGTAAGATAAAAATTTAAAATAATAAGATTAGACCTAAAAGAAATATTACACTTAAATAATATAAAATTTGAGTGTGGTAAAAAATTAGTTGTTCACGGCATGCCCCTCTTTGCTTGAAAACATGAAGAGTTTTCAGGCAAAGAAAAATGAACAAGGTGACTCATTTTTGACCTCACTATTATTTAACAAAGAAAATAAGTCAAAAGAAAAAGATGTGACCGAGCCTTGGTTTTAGGCAACCTACATATCCCGGGTTATAAAGGAATCAAGTCACGCGTAGTTCAAGTAGAAGAAGAGTGATGGAGTATACTTAGATGGAGAGTCCACTGAGGTTCCGTCGAGGTTCCGATCCGCGGCTCCTACTATTACATCAAAATAAAAAGAAAATTACATATCTTGAAATCTAAGAGTTAAAAAATTTCAATCTAAATGCCATCTGAATTCTTATCTTGATTCTTGAGTTGCTTCTCCTATTGACTTTAGACTGAAACTTGGTGCTCTCGATGTAGCAGACTATGAAATACTCTCATAGGCTTGTTTCTTGATCAGATGATGAGAAGATGGATCTTGAGACCCTATGTATCCGCATACATTATGTCAAAGTTGGTTGCGGCTGGTATTGAGATCAAACATTCCATTCTCTCCGGCAAAAGCTGGAATCTTTTTTTTTTTTATCTTTTTCTTTTTTGCACATCCAATTCGTGCTTTGCAGAAAAACCTACAAGCAATCACAGACAAACAAAACGAACAAAAAATTTCTGCCCCAGTTTGCACTAGGAATTTTTTTTGAGTTATTGAAAACACATTAAACTAACTTTGCTATTCCAGAATAAAGAATTGAAAAAGACACATTTTTTTATAAATAGTAGGGGATGTCATACCCAGTGTTAACAAGAATGAAGGCAACCAGGGGATATAGTACCCTATGTTGACGATAAGATGAGGCTCGTGGTACTCTAGGATGCTACTAAGGAATGTCGTACCCTATGTTGGCAGAAAAATGCAATCAGGGGATGTAGTACCCTGTATTGGCAATAAGACGAGGCATGTGGCACTCTGAGATGCTGCTACGGAATGTCGTACCCTATGTTAATAATAAGAAATACAACCAGGGGATGTAGTACCCTGTGTTGACAATAAAATGAGGCTCGCGACGCTTTAAGATGCTACTAGGGAATGTCGTACCCTATGTTGGCAGAAAGTAATGCAGTCAGGGGATGTAGTACCCTGTGTTATAAATAAAATGAGGCTCGCGTCACTCTGGGGTGCTACTATAGAATGTCGTACTCTATGTAGGTAATAAAATGCAACTAAGGGATGTAGTACCCTGTGTTTGGCAATGAGATGAGGCTCGTGGATCTCTGAGATGCTACTAGGGAAGGTCGTACCATATGTTGGCAGAAAGTAATGCAGTCAGGGGATGTAGTACCCTGTGTTTGGCAATGAGATGAGGCTCGTGGATCTCTGAGATGCTACTAGGGAAGGTCGTACCATATGTTGGCAGAAAGTAATGCAACCAGGGGATGTAGTATCCCATGTTGGTGATAATATGAGACTCTTGGATCTCGGAGATTCTACTAGGGAATGTTGTACCTTATGTTGGCAAAAATAAATGCAGCCAGGGGTTGTAGTACCCTGTGTTTACAATAAGATGAGGCTCTTGGCTCTCGGAGATGCTACTAGGGAATGTTGTACCCTATGTTGGCAAAAGAAATGCAGTCAGGGGATGTAGTACCATGTGTTGACAATAAGATGAGGCTCGTGGCTCTCGGAGATGCTACTAGGGAATATTGTATCCTATGTTGGCAAAAAGAAATGCAGCCAGGGGATGTAGTACCCTGTGTTGGCAAAAAGTAATGCAACCAGGGGATGTAGTACCCTGTGTTGGCAATAAGATGAGGTTTTTGGCTCTTTAAGATTCTACTAGGGAATGTAGTACCCTATGTAGGAAGAAAATAATGCAACCAAGGGATGTAATACCCTGAGGTAAATATAGGGTATTCCCTATAATGAAACTAAAAATAACATGATTACATGTATATTGGAAGGAAACCCAGTATTTGAGAACTTCACTTGGTGATGTTCGTCCTTCCACGAGTTGTTTCCTAAATTGTTTTGTTCCTGTTCTGAACAAAGAAAGATTCGTTAGTTTTAAAATGGTGGTCAGTTTGTGGCCTTGGTCTCTCGGGCGACTTGACCTAGTGTCCATTGCACTTGTTAGAACAACTGGCTCTGTCAATGATCGTACAAATTACCAGGATTCTGGCTTTACTTTCTAGAGATCTTCTTTCTCAACATCAAAACCTGCCTATTTTGCGCCTATCCCCATTTGTGTTTGTGGTGCAAACAACCTTGCTCCCAAAATAAATTTTAACTGAGTAACTTTTGTTGACCCTTGTCACATTGTTCCGTCCTTCAAGCCTTTTGTTCGTCAGGGAAAATCAAAGATGGCTTTATGCATTTTCCCATATTGTTAATGCCCAGAAAGTTTTGCTTCATATAACAGGGAAACTCTAACCAATTTTGCGGCCTTTACTTTGCTTTGCTTTGATAAAATAAGACTGAAAGGGACTAAAAAAGAATAGTACGAAAGAAAATAAGAAGGTGAACTAATAGATATTACACCTAATCAAGAAGTGTCCCTTTCAGAGAAGAAAAAAAAAAAGAACTCAAAAGAATAGTACGAAAGAAAACAACAAGGTGAACTAATAGATATTACAAATAATCAAGAAGTGTCCCTTTCAGAGAAGAAAAAAAAAGACTTATCTGGAGGAATATGCTGACTTCAATGAACATGACATGCACTTCAGACTGGATGCCCGATCTGTCCGAACCGTATAATTCTCAAAATTCGTTGTAAACTTCACTTGAAACTAAGTTCTTTATCTTAACCATGCTTGTGCTGGGATATATGAAGGACTAAATCGATCAACGATGCCCTTTGTGGGTTTTCACCAATTGAACTCTCTCATTTGTCTTTCTCTCAACTCACTATTGCCTTATAGTGCCCGTGAAGTTTTTCACCAATAAGACTTTCTCATTTTATTTTTCTCTCTTTACAATGGCTGAGTCATCGCCCGTAGCATATTGACTTAGTATTCTCAAAAGTTGATCAGAAGGTCTTAATAGGGACAGGTAAAAGAACTATTAAACTGAATTACAACTTTTGGAACCATTTTGACAGAAAACCCGTCGAAAAATAAACTAAATCATGCCCCAGTTTCTTTGAATACTGGAAATGTGGATTTTTGTTTTAGTGTGATCGAACCCTAGAGTGAGGCTACCTACGTATCCTTTCGGAATCAGGGCGGACGTAGTTCAGTTAACATGAACTCGTATAGATGATTTATATTTTTTGCCTTTTTTTTCCTTTTTTTATTTGACTTTTTTTTTGATTAAGTACATTGGTTCCAAAAGAGGGGAAAACAAAGAATAATATAAACAAGTCTTCAAAGGGCTAACTAGGGTTGACCAGTGTTTGGGTAGAGAGAATGATAGCCTTTCGTCATCTCAACCTGAGAATGCTAAGTATAAAAATTCCCAAACAGAGTCATGTCAGACATAATATCTCTTGACCGCATCCGCGTTGACGGATATATCAGTCACCTTTCCTTTTATATATGCCAAGTGTAGAGCTCCTTTTGACAATATTTTCTTGACGAGGTAATGACCTTGCCCATTCGGGGCGAATTTTCCTTTTGCTTCTTCCTTGTGCGGAAAGATATATTTCAAAACAAGTTGTACTACCTCAAATTTTCTTGGGCACACTTTCTTGTTGTAAGCGCCTGCCATTCTTTGTTGGTATAATTGACCAAAACAAACTGCCACCAAATGTTTTTCATCAATTAAACTCAATTGTTCCCATCGGGACTTGACCCAGTCAGTGTCTTCGACCCCTGCTTCAACTATGATTAGGAAAGAGGGAATCTCAACTTCTTGATTCATTATTTCGAGATTAAACAACTTTTTAAGATATCAGCATGAATTCCGCATGTATGTCATGTTTTTAAAGCCAACACTAAAGAAACTGAAACGGATAAGAAATTAACAAAAATTAGGAAAAGGAAAAGATAGAATTTTACTAAGAAAATGGAACTTCGTTTCATTGAATTTGAAAAGGTAGAAGAGCTAACATCAAAGCAAAGCAATTAAACTAAAATATCTTGATTACAACCTTTAAAATAATCCAAATACAGAAAAAGCAACAAAACAGACTACCAAGGCTTCTTCCTGATGGGAAGAAGAGTTGCTTCCCAGTTGTTGAGCGAGGTATCTGGACCAATGTGCTGAACACTTGCACGGATGGGACCCTCACCAACCTGAACCATATTGATCCCATAGAACATCTCCTTGAGACCCTGGCAAACTTCATCATTGTCATCCTGTATGGCCTTCCTCTTTTTTTTTTTTTCAATATCCAAAACTGTCTGACCCGCTTTGAATTGCTTGCGTGGTCGCCTTAAGGGATGCCTGACTCACAATTTTGCACGACTTCATGCCATTCTCAACTATTTCACCATTCTTAATCGCCTCAGCGAAAGGTTTACCAATAGCGGCCAACATGCAATGGAGGTAATCAGGATCCTGAGCTCGGAGAAAATAGTCAATCATTTCTGCTTCTTTCATTGGTGGTTTGAACCTAACGACTNTTCTTCTTTATGTTGACGAGAGAGGAACGGTCTGGCACTATATCAATATTGTACTGAAACTGTTGAACAAAATCTTGAGCCATGTCGTTCCAAACGTGCCAGCGAGAGATGTCTTGATATATGAACCACTCGGAAGCAATTCCTCTCAAACTTTCCCCAAAATAAGCCATGAGTAATTCTTCTTTGCCTCCTGCTCCCCTTAATTGGTTACAATACCTTTTCAAATGGGTAACGGGATCACCATGCCCGTCATTACTTGTCAAACTTGGGGGTCTTGAAACCGGGTCGCAAATGGGCATGGGGGAACATGCATAGATCATTAAAGGACAACCTCTTGTGGCCTCTCAAACCCTGTATGTCTCTCAAGGTTTGTTCCAAGCTCTTCATTTTTATAGTCATTTCCTCTTGTTCCATATTCTTGTCAGGCTTTTCGATCTCAACTGGGAATATGTTCTGAGGAGTATGCTTGTATGAATTTGGAGCCTTGAAGTCAGTTATGGAGAGTGATGTTGGGCATCATGAACATCCTGTTGTGGATCATTGTTGGACTTTTGAGCAAGAGCTGTTTGAGGAACGGTGAAAGTAGGGACAATGGGTACAATAGGTGGGTCATTTATGAGGGGTACGATTGGAGGACGTGGATCGGGGGTATTGGGGATACTGGGAAGGTTAATGCTCGGACTGAATCTAGGTTGGTACAATGGGTTCCTTGTTAGGGAGATGGGCACTTGATTTGCAACTGACATATTATGAAGATTATCCGAAGTTCCTATGGGTAGTGGAGGCGGTGCATGTCCATTCGCCCAAGCTTGGTACATGTCTGCCAATTATTTCTTCAACACTCTTACTTCTTCAACCAGTCCCGAGCTTTGTTCGGCCAATTGTCCATGGATATCACCAGGATCTGACTCATTCTCACTGTTGTTTTCCATGCTACTTTTTCCATTTTATCTCATGTTATAAGGGTGAGTCGCCAGTTTAAACCACAAACCAACCACCTCTGTTTAACTATATCTTTAAATGACATACAAACGTGTTTGAGTTAGGCATTTTGCATATATTAATCACATTATATGTCATGCACCTAATACCATTTTCATTTCTAGAATGAGTTTGATAGGCTTCATGCTTCATCCCGGCTTATTGGTTTATTTTTATCTTGAATTTAGCGTTCTCTTTTATTTATCTCTCTCTTTTTTTTTAAATTTTTTATTCCTAAAGTCCTCTTTTTTTTCTTTTTTTTTCCAGATTAATTACGGTTATGATCGCATCCGATGGGGACGCCGCATGAATCAGACCATTACATAGTTCAGGAAATCAGGAATAAAGTAAATAAACTAACTCTTATTCTTATACAATTCAGACCATGAATGCTCCTAACAAAGAAAATATGTCTTTGGATTCAATTTTTTTTTGTGAAGACTTCTAAAGAAGAAAGAAATTTTTTTTTGGAATTTTGAAAGAAATACTTCTAAATAAGAAATAATATATTTTTGGATTTTGAAATTTTATTTTGAATTTATAAAAGAAACGACATCTAGAGAAAAAGAAAAAATATTTTTTTTAATTTTGAATTTTTTTTTTCGAAAAAAAAAACTTCTGAAAAAGCATGAAAATATTTTTTTGGATTTTGAGAAGAATATAAAAGAAAATAATTTTGAATTTCTTGAAAATTAGGGGCCAGACCCGATGAAGGTTGCCTACGTATCTCACATCCAGTGAAAATCAGACTCGCGTAGTTCGATTAAAATAAATATATAAAAAATATATTGAAAATTGTGATTTTGCATACTAGAACCCTTCAAAATTTTATTAGAAAAAAAAAATGAGTATTTTATGAAAACTTGGAAGAAGTTTTTCTCCCCTATTCAATCAATCTATCCTAAAGCCTATCAACATTTGATAAAGCCTACCAAATAATGTTACATAAAGTACATAAATATGAACATGTTGGTCCGAAAAATTGGTACCTGTCCTAAACGGGTCCGGCCCCTGTGCCGAGTCCCGCTAAGTCCAATGCACATGATGCAAATAAAGCATAGCCTACTAGAGAAATTCATTGCTTGTGGCTTGTTCTTCTAAGTTTTCAAATCCTACAGGAGATGGTATCTAGAC
>ML316167.1:0-47973 GCA_005239505.1 Nicotiana paniculata | reverse complement strand
CCCCCCTCCCTCCCCCTTGTACTTTCAATTAGTATCAGAGCCAGGTTTCACAAACTTTTCTTAACAGCTAGTGAGGAAAAGATCATGGGATCAAAAACAGTCGTCGGTGCGTTATTTCAAGAAGGAACCTCTCAGGTACGACCTCCATATTTCAACAGATAAGACTTTTCTCACTGGAAAGTTCGTATAGAAACATACACTATGTTATATGACATCAAAGTTTGGCGTGTGATCAAAAAGGGAAATCTTCCAATTCCACCAAAGAAAGATGAGAATGATCAAGTCATTGTATCAACTGATCCACTTGACTTAGATGATTATACTGATGAACAAGATAATATCATAACTGTGAATGCCAAAGCAAAGAATTTATTGTTGCTATCAGTGGAGAAGAGTATGAAAAGATTTCAAGCTATGAAACTGGGAAATATGGGATAAATTGGAGGTCACATATGAAGGAACCAACAAGGTGAAAGAAACAAGAATCAATCTTCTAGTTCGTGACTATGAGCTGTTTCAAATGAAGGATGGAGAATCGGTGGAGGAAATATTCTCCAGGTTCAGCAAAATCCTGGAGACCTAAAATCTTTTGGTAGACCAATAAAGAGCGGAGAACATGTCAGAAAAATTCCTAGAAGTCTACCTACAATTTGCCAGCCCAAGGTTATTGCTCTGGAATGTCAGTCACTTGATAAAATGTCTTATGATGAACCTAGAGGTGATCTAATTGCCTTTGATAAAGCTCAGTTGGATAGAAAAATTCAACAAGAAAAGAAGAAAACAACTGTCTTTAAAGCAAGTGTGGTTGAACTAGAAAATGAAGAGGAAGAGGAAGGAGGAGAACAGGATGAAAAACATAACCATGTTTTCCCAAGTTGTAACAAGCATGATGAGAAAAAACAGAAATAGCAGGAGAGGGAAATCAAACTTCAGAAAAGGAAGAACAAATAATGAAAATGATAAAAATGATGGAAGATGCTATGAATATGAAAAACACGGACACATTCAAATTGATTGTCCCGAACTGAAGAAGAAGCTCAATAGGAACCTTCAGAAGAAGAGGTCTTTTGGATCCTAGAGTGATGAAGAATAATCTGACCATGAAGCAACTTCAAATATGTGTTTCATGGCCATAAAAGAAGATAGCAATGAGGACTCAGGAGAGCCTAGACTCATGGCAGACAAACGAGCAAATGAGGAAGAAGACTCGGGTGAACTTGGTCTTATGGCAGATGAGGAAACCAGTGAGGTACGTCTTCCTACATGTCCCAATTGTTATGAACTTCAAGAATTTGTTGATATTGCTCTTGCAGATAACGAAAGAGTTCTAAATGAACTCAGAAAAATCCAAAGAGAAAAGAAAGACTGGGCCTTAAAGCTAGAAGTTTGTGAAATTGAGTGTGACATGCTTCAAGATGAAGTGAATGAACTGCAACTTCAACTGAATGGATTACAAAAATTCACAAGTCATAGTTCTGTCAAATCAAATCAGACTGCTCCTCATAACTCTTTGATTAGAACTAGAAACTCTCATGTGGTAAAAATGGCCACAACACTAACCAATGCAGGAACAGAATCAGAGCAGAAAGGGGCTCTGAAAATCCCAATAATCCTTTGTGGTTTTATTGTGGAAAACATGGTCACACTTCTAATTTTTGCAGGTTCAAGGATGACCTAAATTCTCTAGTCAAGCTAACACTCATAAATCTAACTATTCAGGACCGAAGCAGGCTTGGGTACCTAAAAAAGTAATTTTGTTTTGCAGGAACACCGCAAGAATAATCGAAAAGGAAAATGGCATCTTGATAGCGCGTGTTCCAGACATATGACTGGTGACAAACAATTATTCAAAACAGCCACCAAACTAGATGGAGGAGCAGTTACCTTTGGAAATAAGTCAAAAGGAAACGTAATTGAAGTTGGAAAAGTTCCTCTAAGCTCAACATGTGATGTGGACAAAGCGTACCTGGTTGATGAACTCGCTTACAATCTTCTCAGTGTCAGTCAACTATGTGACAATGATTATGAGGTTTGTTTTAAAACATGGATAGTTTATAGAAGACGAATCAGGTAAAGTTATTCTTTCAGGTAAAGTTATTATTTCAGGTAATAGAGATAGGAATGTCTATACTATCAGTAATGTAGATAGTTTTGGTGATCAAATTTGTCTTGCTTCTATGATTGATGACCCTTGGGTTTGGCATAGAAAACTTGGACATGCTAGCATGCATACTATTCAAAAACTTTCTAAACATGATCTTGTCATTGGTCTTCCAAAACTAGATTTTCAAAATATCATATTTGTGATGCATGTCAACAAGGAAAACAAACATGTTCATCTTTCAAAATCAAAAACATTGTTTCTACTACTAAACCTCTTCAACTATTGCATATGGATTTATTTGGTCCAACTAGAACTGCTAGTATAGGTGGTAGAAAATATGCTTTTGTTATTGTGGATGATTTTTCTCGATTTACGCGGGTTATTTTTCTAAGTCATAAAGATGAAGCTCTAAGGAATTTTGAAGTTTTCTGTAAGAAGGTTCAACATGAAAAAGGATACCACATTTCCACTATCATAAGTGATCACGGAGGAGAGTTTGAAAGCGGAGCTTTTGAAAACCTCTGCAATGACCAAGGAATCTCTCACACTTTCTCTTCACCAAGGTCGCCTCAACAGAATGAAGTGGTAGAACGTAAAAATAGAACCTTACAGGACATGGCAAGAACCATGATTGTGAAAAACTCTCTACCCCACCACTTCTAGGCAGAAGTTGTGAGCACAACATGTCATATTATCAACAAGTGTTTGATTCGACCCATTCTCAAAAAGACTCCATATGAGCTATGGAATGGTAAGAAACCCAATATCAGTTACTTTCACCCTTTTGGATGCAAATTCTTCATTCACAGTAATGGAAAGGACAATCTGGGTAAATTTGATCCAAAAATCGATGAAGGTATATTTCTTGGATATTCTCCCTCAAGTAGAGCATATAGAGTTTACAATAAAAGAACCTTATGCAATGAAGAACCAATTCATGTTTTTTTGTTGATACTAACCCTCACTCAAGGAATGAAAACCTTCCTGAATATGAAGAAATTTCTATTGTCACAAAGTCTGTTGTTGTAGGAAAAGACTGTCAAGATGAGTCAACTGGTCAGCAGAATCAGTTAACTGAGGAGCACATTGAAATCAGGAATCTTCTTCAACAGAACAATCGACTTCTTAGGGAAGGGAAGTGAACCAACCACAAACATCCCAAATGAGTGGAAAAGTGAACCTGGATATCCTCACAAATTCATTATCGGAAATCCACATGAAGGAATCACTACTAGAAGATCTCAAAAGCTCAACTCTCACATGTCTCTAAATTCTCAACTTGAGCAAAGAAAGTGGATGAAGCACTAAAATAAATTCACTGGATCAAAGCAATGAAAGATGAACTTGATCAATTTGAGAGAAATAAAGTGTGGAAACTGGTTCCAAAACCTTAAAATGCTTCTATTGTAGGAACCAAATGGGTTTTCAAAAATAAGTTGAACGAACCCGGACAAGTGGTACGAAATAAAGCACGGCTAGTTGCACAAGGTTACTCTCAGCAAGAAGGAATCGACTACGATGAAACTTTACACCTATAGCAAGATTGGAATCTATTCGAATATTACTTGCCTTTGCTGCTCATAAAGGATTCAAACTATTTCAAATGGATGTAAAAAGTTCTTTTCTAAATGGATACATCTTTGAAGAAGTTTATGTGAACCAACCTCCTGGATTTGTAAATGATAACCTCCCAGATCATGTATACAAGTTGACTAAAACTCTATAAGGACTCAAGCTCCACGAGCCTGGTATGAAAGATTAAGCTCCTTCCTTCTAAATTAAGGTTTCAAACGAGGTAATATCGATACAACTCCGTTTATTAAGCACTCAAATTCAGGTAATCTTATTACTCAAATTTACGTTGACGATATTATTTTTGGAAGTCCTAACTCTATTCTATGTGAAGAATTTGCTCATTCTATGAAAAAAGAATTTGAAATGAGCATGATGGAGGAGTTAACTTTCTTTCTTGGACTGCAAATCAAATAGTCTCCCAAAGGGATCTTTATCATCCAAACCAAGTACATCAAGGAACTTATAAAGAAGTTTGGCATGGAGAATGCTAAGTCCATTGGGACTCCAATGAGTGAAACAACTACACTTGATGAAGATAATAATGGAAAAAGTGTTGATGAAACTATGTATAGAGAAATGATTGGATTTCTATTATATCTCACTGCTAGTCAACCAGATATAATGTTCAGTGTGTGTTAATTTTCAAGACTTCAGTCGGCTCCAAAGGATTCTCATCTTACTGATGTTAAACACATTATAAGATATCTTATTGGGACCTCTGAATTAGGATTATGGTATGCTCGCTCTAACAATTTTGTTTTAAAAGGTTTTTCAGATATAGATTTTGCAGGTGATAAGATCGACAAGAAAAGTACTAGTGGCACATGCCAATTGTTGGGAAATGCACTAGTTTCCTGGCATAGAAAGAAATAAAATTGTGTTGCCTTGTCAACAATTAAAGCAGAATATTTAACTATTGGAAGTTGTTGTACACAAGTTCTTTGGATCATGCATCAACTTCTCGACTATGATTTATCTCTTACCTCTACTTCTATATTTTGTGATAATACTAGTGCTATTTGTTTGTCAAAAAATTGTGTGCATCACTCTAGAGCTAAGCATATAGAAATCAAGCATCATTTTATCTGTGATCATGTTGCTAAAGGTGATATTGTATTAGAATTTATTAGTACTGAATCTCAATTTGCTGATATTTTTACAAAGCCTCTTTTAGAAGAAAGATTTTGTTTACTGCAAAAACAAAATCGGCATTATGTTTATTTTGTAAAACAAATCTTTTGTATATGTTTAAAATATTTTATTTTATTTCTTATGTGTGTTTTATTTTACTTTGATTTAAGTGTAATTATTACACCTCTATCATTACTGCCGAAACATCTCCTCAGAAGAGTCACTTCCTTCTGAATTTGTCCTTTCCTTTAACCAATACAACTCTTCAACCTTCCCAACGCCTAGATAAGAACACTCTTCTCTCCCTTTCACTATTCATACTATACAAACAAATTCCTTCACCATGGCGAAAAGAAACCTCTCATCTTCTACTGTCACCAGACGAAGCAGACGTTTTCAGAAAACCCACAATCTTGAAAAAACTGTAGACCTGTAATCATCCATCGACTCAGATTTTCTCAAAAGCAACAATGAAAGTAGTGAATCTTTGGAGGACCTTCCGATTAGCCAGAAAAAGGCAGGAAAGAGCCTGCATGCAAGAAAGGGAAAGTGGAGAGTACAGAATTTGGACTGGAGGACAAATTAATCTTCTATGGACCAAGTGAGAAATCAAGGTTTGAGTCTTGTAAAGTCAAAATCTATGGCTTATGGATGCTCTGCAACTCTCTCTCTTATGAAAAATCTACATTGTGATGTGATTGCTTGATTTTCAACACCTTTCCTTTCTGTTCAATACTATTGGAAACTCTGTGTATGAAGAGCCTGTGAGAATGTTATATGCAAATTTATTTGTGAATGATAAAGATGATTTGGAGTCCATGGTTTTAGGAACTCGAATTGTTCTTGACTCTTATCAATTTGAGAAGATTTTTTCTACTAAGTTTAATGGGTATGATGTTTTTGTGCAAAATTCCTGGCCAAAAGATTTTAAAGTTTCTTTAGAATAAGCAAAAGCCTTTCTGTCTGATAATCCTCCCGACATTGGTCCTAAAAACCTAAAGTTTGAACACTGTGTTTTGACCCACATGATAGCCACCACGTTACTTCCTATAACTGGTCCTTTAGCACTTTGTCTACCAGAGATATTTTTGTTCTTTACTGTCTTGTGAACAATAAAAGACTTGACTGGTTTGTATGGATTTGTCATTATATGCTTAAGAGTATCAGGGATATATCTTCTTATGCTGCTTGTCTACCCTATGGCATACTTATCTCCCATATTCTTGAAGTTATGAAGGTTTATTTGGCACCTTTCACACCCAAGCATATTACCAGTACATATGATAAGACAGCCTTTTCTGCGATGGGATAGCCTATTCTTGGGGTACACTTTAAGTGATGATGGATGGGTCAAGCGCGCCAAAGTTGAAAGTGTCCCAGTGCAAGTTGAAGCTCCTACCTAACCACCAGAGTCTCAGTCGACTGCCTCTCAAAATATTCAGTAGATTCAACATTATCTAGATGTGGTAAAACTTCTGCTCATTGGGATGAAAGGACAGGTGGACAAAACCAGGGAAGTCACCAAGGAAACAGGTACAGATGTGGCCAAGCTTACGATGGATATGGGAGCCACACGAAGAAAAGGAACCAGGGCATTCAACTCCATATCAGAAAACATGGACAAGCTTGTCAAAGATGTTGAAACCTCCTATGACTCCTGCACCAAAGTGATCAATACCCTCAAGTACTTCCTGGGGAGAAATTAAGGCGTGTTTGTGTGTTAAAAATAATTTTTTGTGTGCTTGCTTTTGTTTTGAGACTTATTTTTGCATTGGTCTGTATGAACCATCTCTCTATGCCTATGTTGAAGGCATTACTTCTTCTTCCTAACTATTTTGCATATTATTTGTATATTATTTCCTAGGTTATATATATTTGGCAAGCATTTTTCTTTCCTTTTTGATTGATGTCAAAGGGGGAGAACATTATGGAGAAGTAAATAACAACTCAGGGGGAGCAGTGATGAGTACATCTAGTAACAACTCAGGGGGAGCAGGCATCTCAAGTTATGAAAGGGAAGTACACTTGTATACTCTCTCTCTCTTTATTGCTATCATCACAAAGGGGAATATTGTTACATCTAAGTTTCAGTGATGACAATTATGCAAAACTAAATCCTATCTACTTTGATTGTAGGAATCAAGGCATTGCTAAGGACATCAACAAAAGGAAGAGAAGTTGGTGATACTAAATCAAAGGAGACGATGCTAAATCAAAGGACAAGAAGCCATCAAAATGGAAATCAAATCAGTCTTGCTATCTCATTCTCAATCAAAGGATATCGAGACTGTCTAACAAGGAAAATATATCAAGTGCAGCTCGAGAATATCATGAATCTCCTCAAAGACGATATTAGAAGATTGACCAACCAAATCGAAGCCTCAAATAACTCCATGAAATGAGGACATGAAAAGGAAAGACATAAATGAATCCAGTCCATCTCAAGTGCAGGATACGGGTTAAATCTCTTAGAGGATTCAGTGCCTCAATCAAGATCAATATGCAACACCTCTCAAACTCTCCTATAAGAAGACTGCAAATTTCAAGAAGAAGATTTACGCAACTACAAACACTGTCTTGTAAATCTCTCTAGTTCTTAGTGCAAAAACTATATTCGTGAGTCTACAAGTGTCATAAAAGATAGGAAGAGTTAGAACACAAAAGAGAGTTGTGTCAACATCCAGAAATTACTATTGCTAAACATCGTTGGTGGTGAACGAACTAAAACCATCACTATTGTAATCCCTTATCAAAATCTAAGAGAACCTTTGTGACCCAAGGGAAACTGGACGTAAGTACCACACCGGTACCGAACCAGTATAAAAATTGTTGTGTCTTATATTGCTTTCAGTTCATTTGGTTCATCTATACCTTATTTGTTTGTTGTGTGAAAGCTAGTCGACTAAACTCACACTTAGTCAAACAAGTTTTAATAGACCACAATTCACCCTTCCCCACCCCACCCCCTTGTACTTTCACAATAGACCTTTGTGGTACAGCCCTTCCCCGGACCCCGCGTATAACGAGAGCTTAGTGCATTAGACTAGTTTTTTTTATTATTCTGAGATACTTTTAAATAAATATAGATTAATACTACAGTCTATATAGATTGTGTTGTTGATAGCAGCTAGAAAAACGTCAAGTAGTGAGTCTCATTGTATAAAATTTTGTAAACCATTTTGTGTACGGTAGAAATCGAAGATGTCCGAGCCTGAGGGTTCAAGGAATATGTCTCGATTTCAAGATGGGATCGAAGTAAGTTCGGGCTCAGTGAGTATAAAGGCTGAGATATCGAGGTCACACTAGATCAACACCATAGTAACAGAATCGCGAAATATCTGCACTCAATCATCAATCCCGGCGAGAATCTCGGAGCTGGTAGAGCTATTGGCGGTTAATAAATTCAATCATGTATCTTACTTCCGCAATTAGAATCACTCCTTATTTAGGATTCCTCTACTATATAAAGAGGAACCCTATTCATTTCTACCGAACCATAATCACGATTATCACAACGCTCTAGTTCTTACTCACACTGCTGAATACAAAGCTCTTTTATTTATTGTTAATTCTCCACATTTGAGTTGTTCGCATTATTATAGCTATTCTCACTCTTCTTGGCAAACCATTCTCGAATCTAATCCAGATCGAGGTCGACGGCTTGCAATCATACGGGTTTGATTCATATAAATCATTTCATTTATTTATTTGCTTAATTATTTACCAATTAGCATTGTATTGGATCGCATATCCTTATAACCACATTACAAATTTAATTGTTACTCATATTTCGAAGTAAACACATTTAAATATCTTTTGGTCAACATGTGATAACACCATTACTTTTTTCAATTCTTTTTTGCTTGCTGAGCATGTAGCAATAATAAAAATTACCATTGAATCTACTTTCTTGTACTATTGAAGATGCATCATTGATTGGCGTCCATCGTGGGGCTAAGGATAATAGTGATTTTTCAGTGTTGATTCAGGAATAACACATTATTTTACGCTTGTTTCTTGTCAAGAATTTTGATTTCAGGATAAATCATGTCAAACTCACAGAACACAGCTACACATGGTGTCAACGGCCTGGGACTCCACGGGGAGAACGAGAATGTTGTCGCTACAGGAGTCGAGGTCCCACAAGATGGTCTCGGAGGAGCGCCACCCACTAACCCGGTCGTCATCGGTTCACATATTGATTTGAATGCATATTTAGTCAGGGACCCCGATGGAAGCGTACGCAGGGAAGGTCGGACCGACGGTCGAGGTACCCAAGGCAGAGGAGACGAAGGTGTTAGTCTCCAAGTCATATTGGAAATGCTGCAAGCCCAATAGAACGCTATTTCCCCATTGCAAAATCAGCACCAGACTCCAAATAGGATCGAGCAAAAGGCTACTTGTCGTACCGAGTCGGTGCCAGAAAGATCAGGTGACAGTACTTCGACGACCGGACCTGCTATAATAATAACACTCGAGGAGTTTACTAAGAGGATAGAGTCGGGGGAGAAGAAGATTGAAGCCAATGATAAGAAGGTAGAAACCTATACCTCTCGAGTTGATCAGATTCCGGGGGCACCACCGATCTTAAGGGGAATGGACTCCAAGAAATTCGTACAGAAACCATTTCCTCCTAGGGCGGCTCCAAAGCACATACCAAAGAAATTCAGGATGATCGATATACCAAAATACAACGGGACCTCAGACCCCAATGAGCACGTTACCTATTATACGTGCGCTATTAAAGGAAATTATTTGGAAGATGATCAAATCAAATCAGTCCTGCTGAAGAAATTCGGGGAGACCCTATCCAAAGGATCCATGATTTAGTATCATAACTTGCCTCTGAACTCTATCGCTTCGTTCTCCATGTTGGCAGACTCGTTTGTAAAGGCGCACGCTGGAGCTATAAAAGTTGCAACGAGAAAATCAGACCTCTTCAAGGTAAAGCAGAGGGAAAACGAGATGCTATGAGAATTTTTATCTCGAGTCCAAGTGGAACATATGGAGTTGCCACCGGTTACCGACAACTAGGTTGTACAAGATTTCACACAGGGACTGACTGAGAGAAGCTCGATCGCATCACGCCAACTGAAACAAAATTTGATAGAATACCCGGCTGTGACTTGGGAGGATGTTCACAACCGGTACCAGTCAAAGATTAGAGTTGAGGATGACCAACTGGGAGCCCTCTCGGGTTCAGTACACCCGAGTCGGTCGATAGGTAAGAGCCAAAGAGATTTCGACAGAGAATCGAGGCCAACCAAAGATCGATATCAGCCTTACGCCGCAGATAGAAGAAACAACCATACGGGACGTAATTCCACCCGCAATGATCGAAGGGGTGACCGAGGACATAATCCTCGGGGACTCATGAGTAAGACCGGATTCGATAAGTACGTGGATCCCATGGAAGCACCTCGATTATCAGAGTATAACTTCAGTGTCGATGCCTCGGGTATCATATCATCCATTTAAAGGATTAAACATACTAGGTGGTCAAGGCTGATACAAACCGATCCTTCTTAGAGAAATCCTAACTTCATGTGCAAGTACCATGGCATACACGGCCATAGGATTGAATACTGCAGGCAGTTGAGAGAAGAATTGACCCGGTTATTCAACGAGGGTCATCTTAGATAATTCCTCAGCGACAGAGCCAAAATACCTTCAGAGAGAGAGACGCCAACAAAAAGAATGAGGATGAAAAAACTCAACATGTTATCCACATGATCAACGGTGACATCCCGCAGGAACCTGTTTTCAAACGCACCAAAGTGTCAATACAGGGGAGAAACGGGACCAAGATTACATGCCTGAAGGCACCCTTACATTCAACAACGAGGAGGCAGAAGGCCTTTCACAACCGCACAACGACGCCCTGGTAGTTTCTATCTTGTTAAATAAAGTTCAAGTTAAACGTGTTCTTGTGGATCCAGGAAGCTCCGCAAACATAATCAGGTCGAGGGTCATAGAATAGCTCAGCCTACTTGATCAAATTGTGCCCGTATCTCGGGTCTTGAACGGTTTCAATATGGCTAGCGAGACAACAAAGGGAGAAATTACCCTACCAGTAAATGTGGTCGGGACCATCCAGGACACAAAATTTCACGTCATCGAAGGTGACATGAGGTATAACTCACTACTCGGGAGGCCGTGGATCCATAACATGAGGGCGGTGCCATCGACCCTTCACCAGTTGATGAAGTTCCCATCGGAGGATGGGGTGAAAATAGTTTACGGAGAGCAACACGCTACAAAGGAGATGTTTGCAGTCGACGAGGTGACACCGATACCAGCATCCTTGACCTTAGGAAAATCGAGCGTCAAAGATAAACAAGCATCCAAATAGAAATCACCGCCCCCAGCCTCGACCGAAGCGGATAAACAGGTAATCGAAGATGATAAAGAGGATTTTCTCACTCCTCGAACCATCGTCGTTCACGAAGAATTGAATTCAACTAAGTCAACGGTCGAAGATCTGGAACAGGTGATACTCATCGAGTACCTATCAGAGCACAAGGTATAACTGGGAACGGGGTCAACCCCCGAACTTAGGAAAAAACTCATTCAATTTCTTATTGATAACATGGATTGCTTTGTGTGGTCCCATCTAGATAAGACAGGAATCCTGCTCGAGGTTACAACTCATCGTTTGAGCCTGGATCCCAAGTTCAGATCGATAAAGCAGAAGAGAAGGCCTCAATCCTAAGTGAAGCACGCCTTCATAAAATAAGAGGTAACTAAACTCCTTAAAATAGGGTCCATTTGGGAAGTCCGAGTGGTTAGCCAACGTAGTCGTAGTCCCCAAAAAGGGGAACAAGCTTAGAATGTGTATAGATTATAAGGATCTAAATAAATAATGTCCAAAGGACTCTTTCCCTTTTCCTAACATCGATCGAATGATTGACTCCACGGCTGGACACGAGATACTTACCTTTCTCAACGCCTATTCTGGGTACAACCAAATTTAGATGGACCCAGAAGACTAGGAAAAGAGCTTTTTTATCACTAAGTATGGAACCTACTGCTATAACGTAATGCCTTTTGGGCTAAAAAATGCGGGGGCTACATATCAACGCCTAGATAACAAGATGTTCGAAGAACAGATAGGGAAATCAATGGAAGTTTACATTGACGACATGTTAGTTGAATCCCTGTGTGCAGAGGACCATTTGACTCATTTTTAGGAAGCCTTCGAGATCTTGAGGAAGTACAACATGAAACTCAACCCCGAGAAGTGTTCCTACAGGGTCGACTCGGGCAAAAATCTCGGCTTAATGGTGTCAAATCGGGGGAATCGAGATCAACCCCGACAAAATCAAAGCCATTGAGTACATCACCATCGTGGACAGTGTAAAAAAGTCGTTCAGAGGCTAACAGGACCAATAGCTGCCCTAGGCCGGTTCATTCAAGGTCATCGGATCGAAGTTGTAGGTTCTTCTCCTTGCTTAAAAAGAAAAACGACTTTACATGGACTCCGGAATGTCAGCAAGCATTAGAGGAGCTGAAACGATATCTATCAATCCCACATTTGCTCCATAGATAAAGCAGAGGAGAAGGCCTCAATCCGAGGTGAAGCACGCCTTCATAAAAGAAGAGGTAACTAAACTCCTTAAAATAGGGTCCATTCGGGAAGTCAAATATCCCAAGTGGTTAGCCAACGTAGTCGTAGTCCCCAAAAAGGGGAACAACCTTAGAATGTGTGTAGATTATAAGGATCTAAATAAAGCGTGTCCAAAGGACTTTTCCCTTTGCCCAACATCAATTGAATGATCGACGCCACAGCTGGCCACGAGATACTTACCTTTCTCAACGCCTATTCTAGGTACAACAAAATTCAGATGGACCTAGAAGACTAGGAAAAAACCTCTTTTATCATTAAGTATGGAACCTACTACTATAACGTAATGCCCTTTGGGCTAAAAAATGCGGGGGCTACATATCAACGCCTAGTTAACAAGATGTTCGAAGAACAGGTATGGAAATCAATGGAAGTTTACATTGACGACATGTTAGTTGAATCCCTGCGTACAGAGGACCATTTGACTCATTTGCAGGAAACCTTCGAGATCTTGAGGAAGTACAACATGAAACTCAACCCCGAGAAGTGTGCCTTCGGGGTCAGCTCGGGCAAAAATCTCGGCTTAATGGTGTAAATCGGGGAATCGAGATCAACCCCAACAAAATCAAAGCCATCAAGTACATCACTGTCGTGGACAGCGTAAAAGTCGTTCAGAGGCTAACCGGACGAATAGCTGCCATGGGCCGGTTCATTTTGAGGTCATCGGATTGTAGTTATAGGTTCTTCTCCTTGATTAAAAAGAAAAATGACTTTACATGGACTTCGGAATGTCAGCAAGCATTGGAGGAGCTGAAACGATATCTCTCGAGCCCACCTTTTCTCCACACCCCAAAGGCATATGAGAAGCTATATTTATATTTGGTGGTGTCCAAGATAGCGGTAAGTGGAGTGCTAGTCCGACAAGAACAAGGTACGCAGTTTCCAGTTTACTACGCTAGTCGAACTTTAGGAGATGTTGAGACCAGATGTTCGCACCTAGAGAAGTTAGCACTTGCATTAATAAGCGCATCTAGAAAACTAAAGCCATATTTTCAGTGTAATCCTATATGTGTCATTACCACATATCCCCTTTGAAATATATTGCATAAGCCCGAATTATCGGGCCGACTGGCCAAATGGGTCGTCGAACTTGGCGGGTACGATATTGAGTATCAGCCCCAAACGGCCATCAAGTCTCAAATATTAGCAGACTTTGTGGCAGATTTTTCGCCAACCCTCGTACCCAAAATAGAAAAGGAACTACTGCTAAAATTGGGAACTTCCTCGAGGGTATGGACCCTCTTTACGGACGGAGCCTCGAACGTGAAAGGGTCCTGACTCGGTATTGTTTTAAAACCACCTATGGGCAATATTTTTAGATAATCGATTAAAACTGTTAAGCTGATTAACAACGAGGCTGAGTATGAGGCTATGATTGCAGGTCTTGAATTAACAAAGAACTTGGGAGAGGAAGTCATTGAAGCTAAATGTGACTCCCCACTAGTAGTTAACTAGGTAAACGGCACTTTCGAGGTACGAGAAGATAGGATGCAAAGATATTTAGACAAGTTTTAGATCACTTTGCACCGCTTCAAAGAATGGACTCTGCAACATGTACCTCGGGAATAGAATATCGAGGCTGATGCACTCGCCAACATGGGATCATCGATCGACGAAGATGAAATTAACTCGGGGACTATCTTCTAGCTCTCGAGGTCCCTAATCGAGGAAGGGCATGCTGAAATAAATTCCACAAGCGTAACCTGGGATTGGAGAAACAAGTATATCGAATACTTGGAAAGCGAGAAGTTACCCTCGGACCCCAAGGAATCAAGGACCCTACGAACTAAGGTAGCTCGATTCACATTGGACGAGGATGGAACGTTATACAAATAGGCGTTTGATCGTCCGTTGGTCGTATGCCTGGGGCCGGGAGATACCGATTATGTGTTACGAGAAATCCATGAAGGCACTAGTGGAAACAATTCTGGCACCGAATCACTAGTTCAAAAGGTCATCAGAGCAGGATACTATTGGGATAGCATGGAGAAGGACGCTAAGGAGTTCGTTCGAAAATGCGATAAATGTCAAAGGTTCGCACCGATGATTCATCAGCCCGGTGAACAACTTCACTCTATCCTATCCCCGTGGCCATTCATGAAATGGGGGATGGACATCGTCGAACCTCTACCATCGGCCCCAGGTAAATATAGATTCATATTGTTTATGACTGACTATTTCTCTAAATGGATTGAAGCGCAGGCCTTTGAAGAAGTTAGGGAAAAAGAAGTGACCGACTTCATATGGGATCACATTGCATGTCGATTCGGGATACCTGCTGAAATAGTGTGCGATAATGGAAAACAGTTCATCGGAAGTAAAGTAACAAAATTCCTCAAAGACCACAAAATAAAGAGGACACTATCGACGCCATATCACCCTAGTAGAAACGGACAGGCTGAATCAACAAACAAAACTATCATCCAAAACTTGAATAAAAGGCTGAATGAAGCCAAAGGGAAGTGGAGAGAAAAGTTGCCCGAGGTTATATGGGCATATAGAACGACATCGAAATCCAGCACTGGGGCAACCCCATTTTCTTTAGTCTATGGCTCCGAAGCCTTAATACCCGTCGAATTCGGAGAGCCCAATGCCAGATTTCGACATGAAACGGAAGAATCAAACCACGAGGAAATCAATACTAGCCTCGAATTATTGGATGAAAGATGAAAAGTGGCGCTCGTTCTAATGGCCGCCCAAAAACAACGAATCGAGAGATACTACAACAGAAGAACCAATATTCGACACTTAAAAGTTGGGGACTTGGTCTTAAGGAAAATCACAATCAATTCTCGATACCTAACGAAGGAAAACTCGGTCCTTACTAGGAAGGACCCTATCATATTCTCGACATAGTCGGTAAAGGATCATACAAGCTTGGAACAATGGACGGTGAGCCATTGTCAAACAATTGGGACATATCATTTCTCAAGCGATATTATTGCTAAGGTATGGATCTTTCCCTTTTTGTTTGCTTAAATATTAGGAACTAACTTATTGCAGGTACCAAGCCCAAGAAACCGAGACCTCAGTTTTTAAAGTACGCATTGCACTCGTTTTCCCTTAGATCGGTTTTTATCCCAAATGGGTTTTTCTGGCGAGGTTTTTAACGAGGAAATAACTATGTGCTACCTGAGGATAATTCAACAGTATCTAAGGCTTCTTTGCAATCAACCTCAAATACTGGGGGGCGTCACCCTCGGATGTTATGTAAATGGGTCTCGATAGGAAAAATTTTGTAATGGGCCAAACGGTAGAATGAACTGTGTCCATATAGAATAGCCGAGCCCCGATAGAAAAACATGTATGCATGTATGAATAATACAAAGAAGTTATCTCTTTTTTTCAAACATCTCGTGTTTGAAGTAGGGTTTCTATTATACAAGTCGTATACTTATGATCTATTGCGCAAAATTAACACTCATGAAGAACATCCCAAGGGTCGAACACAAACATACCTCTAACACTCGGGGACTGCTTACTCGAGCTATTTAAAGTTTGGAGTTATAAGACCTCAAAGAGGCACCCCCCACCCCCCCGATATACAGGCCAAGGCCATCACACTCGGGGACTAACATTTCGAACAAGTTCAAAATGTTATCGGGAAACAAGTCCAAGAGACATACCCGAAGGCTACAGCCATATTAAAGACTACGGTCATATGAAAAGGCTACGGCCGAAATTACGCGACTCGGAGACGTCCGACTTTCTCCATAAACTAAAGGCCTTCAAATACTTTGAAAACCCCACTAAATAAGGCTATCATTGGCAAAGCAAATAAGGGCTTTGATAAAATCAGCCCCAAATAATTCAAAGGCTTCAATAACATCATCCTTCGAGATGTTAAGTCACTCAACACAAACAGGTTAAGAAAACTTGGGTTCCGATCACCGAACCGTCGAAAAACCCAACGGGTATAAAGAATATATGTTAAGGCATAAGAAATTTTCACTAAGTCTTTCAGCCGAAGAGGGAAAAATTATAGATGCTTTTAGAGGCCAAACTGGACCAACCTAAAAGAGCCTAAGGGCCGATATAAAAGAGCCTAAGGTCCAACCTCATGAGCGCTCTCATTTGATGCAAACCTAAGGATTGGGAGCTTAAACAAACAATTCAAGCTCGAGAACTTAATAATCGTCGATACAACCTAAAGGCCTATCATATCCTGTAAAATCATTCGAGCTTGGACAATGGGGATAACTCATATATCAGTTTGAGACATGTCGTCTCTGAGACAAACTCCCAAATAGGCTTGGATTCGGGGACTTACCTTCGTAATTCGGGGACTTGCCTCGGAAAAATAAAAGCCTAAGGTTTTATTTCGATCGCAAACTAAGCTAAAAGAATACGCCAGTGGAGACAATTAAAACATACAAGGACAAAGAGACATAAGGAAATATTTTTCATTGCACCAAAAAGATATGTACAAAGGGTCCAACCAGGGCCTTACAAAAAAAAGGAAGAAAAAATCTAACACCTAGCTATTATCGGGGCCAGCCCCCTCGACATCAGCTTCTCCCCGAACAACTAGGTTAGGGGTATCTTCACCAGAAACCTCGCCGCCATCTTCTCCACTACCGGAACCATCGTCGCCATCATCATCTGAAGAGACAAGTTGCATAGCCTCGTCCTCGAGCTCTTTGGACCGAGCAATCTCTTCGGAAAGGTCAACACCCCGAGATTGAACTTCCTAGAGAGTTTCCCTCCGGGATCGGTGCTTAGACAATTCACTGCGTCGTTGCTCCCGATCAGAGGCCTCTCTCAGTTGGGCTTGAATTGCAATTGCATCAGCCCGGTACTGTGTTATGGATTTGTCTGCCCTGGCTTTGGTCTTTTCAATTTCAGCCTTGGCCTTGCCAAGTCCGTCTTCGAGCTCTTCGACCCTTTTTCGCCAGAGCAGAGCCCCTTTCTTTGAGGTCTAGGAGTTGGGCCTCCGCCAAAGATAACTTGGCCAAAGCTGCTTCTTTTTCAAAAACTAGGCAGTCCATATTGGCTTTCCACCGATCACAATCGGCCTTGACCTGATTGACCTCCACCTGAAGGAGATCGATCTTCTCCACCTTCCGCTGCAGCTGAGATTTCGAAGAGTTAACCTCCACAGTCGGGTCGACCCCATGTTGTATCAGCAAGGCAGTTACCTGCTTATCCAGATCGACCTTTTCCTCATGCGCCTTGGCTAGTTCTGCTTGGAGGTTCTTTATGACCTCGTCTTTTTGGCCGCAAAGACCCTTCAGAACGTTCATCTCTCTCGTGACCCTCAAGAGTTCGTCTTCGCACTGACTAAGATCGGAGCAGAATTTAGCACAAGCCTGTACAGAGGAAAAGAACACAGGTTAGTAAAAATAGAATATAAAGGAGGACGACCGAAAGTCAACAAACACTTACCTTAGAGAAGAGGCGTTGGGCCTCCGCCATGAGGACCGAAGCATCAGTGACGTAGGAGGCATCATCAACCCCCACGAAGCAACCATGAAAAGGATCACCAGTGCTGGAGCCTCTGCTGATCTCGGGGGTCTTCAACATTTGGGCATCCCTGAGCGCTCCTTCGGAAAAGACAGGCATGGAAGACGTTTGACCTATTGTCATGGCCCCGAGCGAATCGCTCGGAGCACTCTGATCGACATTCCTGGTCTCCGAACCGGCCTTTCCTGGTGTAGAAGTCGATGATTAAGATACCGCCTCGACCTTGGGAGATTTGGGGTTCAGCCCTAACTTATTTTTCGAAGCCTCTTCTCTGAGGGGCTCGGTTGCAACGGGCAGCAGTTCAGGATGCGTTGAAACCTCGATGGACTTTTGAGGAAGGGATAGCAACACCGAGGAGTTTTCTTCCTCCTCTTCCTATTCCTCTTCCTCATCCTGGTCCCTCAGCTTTTGGACCGTATCCGTCGTGAGACCGACTGTTTCTCTCCTCACCCTTCGAGGCTTGAGCTTAGAGACCTCGGATTGAGAGGTGTCTTTCCTTTTCTTATCCTTTCCTGGCCCTGGAGCCGGGGATTCAGCTTCGCCATCTTTGATCGTGGGCCTCATGATGGAGTCTTTGGTCAAACCTACATAAAACGGCGATTAACAATGGAGAAAAGGGGGAATAGTAACTTCAGAATACACAAGAAGGGACCTTACCGTGTTTTTTGGCTTCACGCTTGCCTTTACACAAATCCCTCCATACTCGTTTAGCTTGGGTCAAGGTGGAGGCTAGCCTATGTATCCAATCTTCAAATTCAAGAACCGCCTCGGGCATCCAAGGTTCGGCTGCATAGTCAAAGAAAAATGTCAGGCAAAATCTACTAGGACACCGAACCAAAAGAACAAAGGATACTCACGTTTGGCTTTCCATTCCTCAGGGAATGACATCTTGTCTTCAGGTATTATGTCACAGGTCCTCACCCGTATAAATCGGCTCATCCAGCCCTGATCTTTGTCTTTGTTAATGTTCAAAAATGAAGCTTTGTTCACTCGACAGTAAAGTCTGATCAACCCTCGATAGAATAGGGTTCTGTACAACCGCATGAGATGGTCCAATGTGAACTCCAATCCCCCGGCCTCGTTGGAGTAGTAGCACAGTATGATCACTACGCTCCATAGCGAGGAGTGACGTTGACCAAGCGTAACCTCGTACCTCTTACAGAAGTCGAAGATCACGGGGTCCGCGAGACCCAGTGTGAAGGGATAAGTGTACACACTCAAGAACCCCTTCACACGAGTGGTGATTCTCTCTTCAAACGAAGGAATTTGCACCACCACCTCTGGGACCCACCTGCAGTCTGCTTTCATGGCATCAAGGTGGCCCTTGGTAATTGAACACATGTACACCGACATGTGCTCGCATCTGCCCGGCACCGACGAGGGATTATCGACCTTAAAATCAGTCCTGAGGATACAGGAACCGGGTACGTATTCGTTAACAGCCGGTTCTATCGGCGTTTTATCACTGTCCTTTTAAGACGAAGAAGATGGAGCTTTATCCTTTTGTGGTACTGTTTTGGAGGTCTTTTCCATTAGTATACGAGTTGAGAGAAAAATAGAGGATATAGGATCGGCGGTTCCGGTAGGAACAACGGTGGCTTGATGAACGACAGTGAGAAGGAAACGAAAGGGTTTGTGTGCTCAAAAGTTTGTGATCAGAGCAAAGTAAAATTTTGAATCTATTATAGAGAAGGTATTTATAGGTTCAAAATGGCGGTTCAGTGCCGCTAGTGGCCGACCAACGGCTAACATGCACTTATGGTTCTTGGGGACCGAACCGACGGGATGTTTCGGTCACATTTGCCGCTTATGTCATAAGAATGACGTCATGGACGAGGTATTAAGAAATCGAGGCTCAAACTGTTTCTTATCTTTTCATTCTAAGAAACACGGGGACTATCTGTGTACGGTAGAAATCAAAGATGTACGGTATATATATATATATATAATCAAAGATGTACGGTATATATACATATATATATATACATATATATGTATATATATACACACTTCACTGTAATACTATAACGTATATATAATTCAACGATACATCTGAGTAGGTTATACAGTATCATATACTATAACCCGACCTTGTGTTACTAGCACTTCATCGTAACACAGGGTCGGGTTATAGTATATGATACTGTATAACCTACTCAGATGCATAAAGAATACTGGGCTCGTACTGAAAAGTAATACTCGCTATTGCTATGATCGTCCTCTCTTTCACATCATCTTAAGAATAAAGTTTCAATTTACATGAATACTTTAGCAAAATTCTCTTTCCAAATCCTGCAGACTCCGATTTGTACTCCTTAGGGCTAAAGCTATAATACAATCAAGTAAGAATCTGCTTAGTAGATATTACCAGAAAATAGTTAGCATACAATTAGCAATTGCAGTATATTAGGAATTTAATACTTGGGGATTATACGAACTCTTTGAAAAAACTAACTATAAAACTACCTACACGGATGTACAGAAAATACCTACCTTCACACAACATTCAGACAATTATCGTGGTTAAGTGATAAATTAAAATTAAAATATACATTAATACAAACCTATGAAAACTATGGAAAGAAGGAATAACAGTATTTATCGTGATTTTTTTTTGGTTTGGTTTAAGCTTTAGCCTTCTTTATCGTGCCTGCTCGCTTGTTCGATTCAAAGATGTGAAATTCCTTGCATAACAAACCGTTAAAGTTAAATAAATGCTTAAGAGAAATAGAAAAGCAAGTGGGAGACAACACTGCATAAAATGAGAAGCACTTACTGTGATTTTTTTTCTTTCTCTACTGTTAATGTTTCCTTTTAACAAATGTGCCTCTTGTATAAATGTATATTGACGTTTCTAGTGATATAAACACAATATGCACTTAGCCTAGTTTGGAAACTATGGAAAGAAGAAATAACAGTACAAGAAAACAAGAGGACAAGTGTCCCTTCATAAAGTATAAAGCAAATTATGTTTCCGTGGGACTGTATTCTAGCAAAGAGTGATTTCATACAAAATACTCAAACAATCTTGTACTCATAATATACACAAACTGAACCACAAGAAGTTACTATTACAATTCAACCGAGCTATCAACAAAGGCTAAATTCACTTATGCAATATGTATGACATGCCAAACTTTCAAACTCATTGAAACCTAAACGACATCCTATAATGTGAACCCAAAGGTAGCAAGTCTGCGAGCAAGATACAGAAGCCAGATTATTCGCCTGAAATAGAATACTGCTTTCAAGGATCTTATATAGACATGCACGACATTTAATGTATTTGTGCTTGTTGAGCATGAGCGAGCCTTTGAATAAAATGTCAAGATGCTATTGCTCGTGGAAAAATCTGACCTCATGATCATATCCAAGCTCCTGAAACAAAATACTCTCCTTCTGCATATAATCTCCTTGATGGGGGGCATTCCCGATCCACCAAGCGAAGCCAGTGGTTTCTTGGTCATGGCCGTCTAAACCTCTTCTAAAAGGGATCAATAGAAGTCAAAATATGTAATAACTTGGGTGGAATAGGTAGTTCGTTTCCTTCCTTTAGAGTCGTACTTGAAAATTTCTTACCTCATTTAAGTCAGCAGTCGATTCTTGGTGTTTTAGACGATAAAGACCTTGTGTCCCATCTGTTTACCAATAACCTCTGAGTAATGGTCGTTATAATTCAGACGCTCCCAGAAACATGACAGGCCAAATTCTCCATGTCTGGGCGACTTAAGATAACATAGATACAACTCTTCGATGTTCTTAGAAAATGATTTCCTTAAGTGAAGCACCTGCAAACAACAATAATATTTTGTATTTGGTTTATTATCTCCAGTCTCTTAGAGGATGTTAAATGCAACTTTTTTCCAAGGTAGGTTGATTTATTTTCAGACATGCCATTCCCGCAAAGCCACAGAATGAGAACATGAATTTGGAGATGCACAATCAAATTATCAAAGTATGCATGCAAGGCATGAGTGCTGTTGCTGTACTAGATCCTCGGAAAACTCACAATCAAGAACTAAGTATTACCCTTCAAGTTGACATCTCAAATAATTATTTGATAACAATCTGTAAAAAGTTCTCAAACCAACAAATGCCTCTTGAACACATTAACATGTAGATGTTAACAATTACCTGTGAAATGTCTCCATTCGGACAAGATCGAAAATCCACCGCAGATTGCAAGATGCTTCTTATAATGCTGGCAATATGTTGAGTTTCCTCCGACAAGAAGCATCTGTAAAGGTTCATATTGAAACTGTTAGATAGTTATGTACATAATACGAATTAGTCCTAGTCCCAAATAGAATAGGAGTATGATATTTATTGTATAAATAGGGCTCATTGTATTATAATTAAACAGAATATCAATAATAGATCTTTCTCCTGTGCATTCTCACAAAAACATTAGACACGTTCATCAGACAGAAAGTCAAAATTTCTGAGTCATCACCGACAAAATCAAAGCAAAGATAGGGACTTGTGCCTAGACAAGATAGGTCACAGGTCACAAGTTCCTAAACTCTTAAGGGTCTAAATTCTATGAGAAGTGGAAAGCCTCAATTAGTAGGGATTATAGGGATTCCACTTTAGCTGTATGACTAGGGAAACTTAACCCTAAGGAAGGGGGAAGAGGGGGTGACATAGAAGTTCCAATATTGAATCTTCATCTAAATGACATCAGGTAACTGGAACATTATGAGCAAAGGAAAAGCATTAAATAAACACAAATGCTAGGAAAAGTGAATCATACAAGCTCTAGTATCCTTCTAAAGCAGAAAGAACATCTTTACCTGCTTCAAGGCACTCTAGAGGCATAAAGGACAAAATATAACATCGAATAATCTTTAAGGACTCAAACAAGATATAATAGATTAACACACAGATTATTTCGCACACATCTAATCCAATCATAACAGGTTCAATTTCCCTTAAGACAAAGAGACTCTGGTTCCATAGGAAAGTGTAAACTTAAACAGACACCATAGAAGCCCAAACCTCACATCCCCTTCTTGTTAAGTTGTCAATTAATAAAGATATGCAGATAGTTTGCAACTGTTATGAAAATGAACCTTGGGTCTAACTTAATTCCAAAAGCTAGCTCATAAGGTAAGGCTTGCCCAAGAATATATAAGGAGATAACAGCTAATTCTCAACCAATGTGGAACACTTAAGACCCCCCTGCACGTCAAGGACTGAATATCTGATGCATGAACAATATAACATAATGGCCCAACATTAGGTTAACTGGTAATAGGGATGGTTTTGCTCTGATATCATGTTAAAAAAAGACTTTAGCCCATAAAAATCTAAAAGTCAGCTCATGAGGGGAAGATTTCCCAAGACAATATAAGAAGACAATAGCTCATTCTTTCAATTAATGTGGGACATTTAATAGAAACTAATGCATTGAGGTCCACACCCATTTCTAAAATAGTAGCATGTGTCTGCGAAGTAATTACTTATGCATTTAACATTACATGCAAAAGATCAAGTAGGATGTTGAGTAGGATGACGATGGACTTCATCAAAAGATGCCTTTTTGGCAACCCCCCTCACGAAAGCAGTGAAAGAATCCTTCAGCTCTGTTAAGGGTCATTTCATTCTAATACTAAATAATTTGTTTGTTAATGAAAATTAGAGGTTCTCTGAAACTAGAGGCTATCTACATCTAGCACTAATGTTTCTTGTTATTCATCTAGATCGTTTCAAAATCTATCCAGAAAGTATGCCTGCATTCCTACCCATAAGTCTTCATTTGAAGGTGCAAATCATTTGGTCATATAGGAGAGTTGCCAACAAATAGTCACTGGCATACACTCTAAAATAACATAATTTAGTTTCCAAGAAAACTACTACCCATATTCCAACAATTTTGGCTTTTATTTGATATGAAAATGTCAAACTCAGTTTTGATCCGTCATTTTTGCAAACTAAAATGGAAAACCATACAAGTACATAAAAGTTTAGTATTATCATTTTAAAAATTTATAACTTCTATGTCAAATTAACATGTCACAACAGACAAGTTTTGGGACAGAAGTAGAGTAGTAGTCAATTATGCCAACAATTTGTCAACTTATCTTTATCAGCAGATCTACTTTTCTTTTCATTTTTCCCCTTTTAATATAGCATTACATTTTAATGCTCATTAAATTGGAACAATTGGACGAAAAATTGTTACAACTATTAAGCTAGATAAGTGCAGTGGCTTATTTGTCCTGCTGCTGGTAGAGTACAATAAGTTTTCTGTAGAAGATAAGAGACAATAAATCATAAGAAATCATTTTGTGCTGTTCAGTACCAGAAGAGCTTTTTTGTTTTTTCCATTTATAGTTCAACTATATGGAAAAAGAAAACTCCAATTTCCTATAACGAATAAGTGGAAAAATAAAAAAGAGCTGTCAAGTTTTTCATACTAAAGTAGAAGAATACAAGATGTGATACACTTATCCTTCCTTGTCATCCTTATTATACACAGAAGCGGAGAACTACAAACAGATTCAGTGTCTCAACCAACTACGGAGCCAAACAAAATGTGCTCACTCTCATGTCTCCTTCCGTCTCTCCACCATCCCTCCCCCTCATGCACCCGTAGACAACACCAGCAATTCTCCAGGTGACTGCTGATTGTCACTAACACTGGTCGCATAATCATACACCCTCCTGCACTACTACTCAACCACAGATTGTATTCAACTTTTCCCACTAGCTTAAAACTGAGTCAAAATGACAAAATCCACAGCTGCAACAACTTGTTGACTAAATCCCGAAGTGTTGCACTATACAAAATTATACACAAAAGTATCTCTCTTTTTGAATATTGTTCATAACTGTTTTTTTTTTGTGTGTGTGTGTATCAGAGATAGAGAGAGGGGGGGGAGAAAAGTGGCCACGTGAGCTGATCTTACATGTGCAGGGAGTCATCCAGGTATGCCATATGTGCAGAATGCAGATCCATCATATCTTTGACCTGATGACGAAAGAATGGCATTATAAGTATGGAGTAAAATCTCGAAAAATTTCATAATGACAAGAATCTAATTACTAAAAGTTAAAAAATATTTTTTAAATCTTTTTTGGATAATTTGGAATTACTCTTAACACATTAAGCGCTTAAAAACCTGTTTGAGCCAGACACAATAGAAAATACACCAATGAAGAAATAAAAAGCAGAACTGTATTTCTGTAGAAAGAGATAATATAGTTTGCATTGCTTGACAATAAAAATGAGAACAATTTGACACTTCTGTCTGGTAAGTTTTGAATGAGAGTGACCCATTTATAGTACATGTGAGGGAAGCCTGTTTGCAGGAATTGGTCAATATGTTCATTTAATTGCTAAATTAACCTACCATAAGATAACTCCAGGCCTTCAAGAATCCACCGATGCTACATCTCAAAATTAATATTTATTATTGACCAACAACATGCTGAAGAAACTGGCTCAAATAGCAAAATCCTATAAGCGGGATTACAGTATCAAGTGTTGGTCCCTCCCCACCCCCATCCCCAAACCAAAAAGTAAGTTAAAATTTTCCACAAAAATACTGATCATTTATAACCAAAAGGACAACAGCAAATATTTATTGAATTTCGACAGCTTATTAACTCATCCAAATAGGTTCACATCTTAGCCATTAAAAGCATAGGATCTATCGGAAATAGCCTCTCTACCTACCCAAGGTAGGGGTAAGGTCTATGTGCACACTACCCTCTACAAACCCCACTTGTGGGATTATACTGGGTATGTTGTTATTGTTGTTGTTTTTGTTGTTGACATAAGAGCTTGGAACTATTCTAAAACAACATTATATAAAGCATACTGTAGGCTACTGAAATGCATAAGATTAAGACTAGTAAGAGGCTGATAATCACAAACCAAACAGCAAATAAAGGGGGAAAAGGTGAAATTCATTAAAACCCAGATCAGAAGGTGCTCCAAACCTTATCCTTAAGAGAATGCATGAACCTGCACCAGGACACATGAGATAGTTGTGATTGTACATACTGCTGCAACGTAGATACAAAATGACTAAGCTGGTGCCTGGAACGAAATTCAGAACCACGTAAGTAAAACAGCAGAAAGTAGCAGACTCTAACCACAAAAAGTAATGAAACGACTCACACATATAGCATATATGATTGAGTAGAAAATCATGGGATAAGCTTATGTTCGATATAAGAGAAGAGATTGAAGAATGGTGATGTCTACGGGTTTTTATAGATGGTTTACACTTAACACATTTACTTTCTTCCAACATCACAAATATATTTTATATACAACTATAATATTCAAACTCACAGCTAAGTCGCAGACCCTCCAAGCGTCATGTCATACCAACTTGCTTCGGTTGAGACTTTGTCTCGCTACAATGCTCAACAAGTTACTTCGGGTCCTAGATATAGGTCTTAGTTCCATTATCATTGTGACTCTAAAACATTTCATTTGCATTTAGCATCAATGTGATTATGACCCAACAAGTGTTTAAGCGCAACACGACATAGCGCACAGTTGCTTTGCTTCGCGTTTCCAAGATAACCAAGAAATGCACGGTGTGGCAGCGTGCTTCTTAAGTTTCTATCAAAAGAAACTCTATAGAAAGATCTGAAATATCTCAACTTTGAACAAGCTCGGAAAAAGCTAGCATCTTTCTGCATATATGATTGCACACAACCTCTTAATAAATAAACCTTTTCACACATCTGATCAAATAAAACAGCAAGCAACATCATACGGAAAAACATGTCATACCCAAAAGCATAATATCTTGTGGTTATTCCTTTCACATAGAGTTACCAGACATGCCTCGGGTCAAATGACATCAAGTTAGCCAGAAAGAAAGAAGATAACAATAATTAAAATGTAAAAAGGACCTTGTTTCAATTAAGATGGACAATTGCTTTGGTTCTGCATTGCCAAACGCAAAATGTTGATTCTTCTTGTCCAATTGAGCGAGATCCTGTTCATAAGGACAACATATCAAAATTATTAAGTGACTTAAAGCATCACTTATGTAAAATAATTTGGTTGAGCCGACTGTCAAAACTACAGCTGTGATTATCCTGTGCAGTGTAATCATTTTATTTTATTTTATTTGGTTTTGGGAGGATTTAATGTAAATATACACCCTCAGTTTATTGTTTCATTTTATCAGCATGATAGGGAAGGGGTAAGATATAAGAGCATTAAACTTCCTAAATACTTCTCCGCCTTAGTTGAAGCCAATGCCTTCAAACACTAACTAAACGGCGATGGCGGCCACTAGAAAGAATTCACAAAACTAAGGAAAAATAAGTCATATTAAATGGTATTAGATTGCATTGACTGAACCACAATTTCCAATACTTAACAACTATAACGCAAAACAAATAAGCCCACTCTTCATTCCTTCATCCAATATAGATTCAGTTACTAACCTGTAGGCTCCATCAATCAATGCCTTCACAAGACATTTGACAACAAATTAAACATGGATATCCCTGTTCTCAACCTATATGGGCTAATGAAAAGAAATGAAATAGGGTTCCATGGTCACAAAAGGGGTAATTTCAAAGTTAGGTAACCCGTAACTTCTTCTTTGGTCAATCCCAAGCAGGCTGGAACTTGCTTTATATACAACGAACTAGGTGTATATAAGTTCTCAGACTACTTAAAATGGTAAATATAAAGAGATAGGGAGTACGCAAAGAAAAGAAAATGAGAAGGGTTGAGCAAAGACAGAAACATAAAACCCACGCATTACATATATATACATGATAAAGGGCAGCCCGGTGCACTAAGTACAGGGAAGGGCCGCACCACAAGGGTCTATCGTGTACATATATACATATATATACATGATGAATTTACAAAAATATGGGACCACTATCAAATCAGTACCTTTAACGAGCGCCATATATCACTTAAAGAGAAAGCAGCAAGCTTGACTTGTATCAGAAAACTAAAGATGTCCGAGTACATTTTTAGTGCGCCAGATGACAATATGATGCTGAGTGGCCAATCTACTCGATAACCCAAACCCAAACAATCAAAGGAGTGGATTCCTGCCAAGAGTAATATAGTTCTAAAAGCTGAACCAAAAACGCCTGTAGAAGACAATGCACCATATATACAGATGCAGAGAAACAAATGGACAGAGAAAAAGTAAAACGTAAGAGTCCCCCTTCACAAGAAGATGTTTGCCTTACCATAAAATGTTCCTCTACCAGAAACTGAGATGTTTGTCATACTACTCCCTTTCACATAGACAAACAAACGATCCTTATAAGGGTCCCCTTCACAAGAAGATCTCTGAACTGACAACTCAAGAATGCCCTGAATTTCTGATATTCTCTTTTCTGCCTCTACGGTGAACCATTTCTGTTTCGAGAAAATTACACAAATCAAGAAAAGGAAAGTAAAAATACAAACTATAAAGTGGGAGAAGAACATACATGATGCTGAAGAGAGCTGACAAACAGATGTGCCCAATCTGCTAATTCCATAAAATGATATCTCCTTAGAGCCAGCAAATGTTCATGCAAACTAAAACCTTTATCAAGTAATTGTATAGTCACCTTGCTCAAGTATTTGTATCTAGCAATGTCAAGGAAAAATGAGAAGCCATATAAGAATGCCTTTGCCTGCTCCCCAACAGGTAAGGGTTACTTAAATACATTGTGATGATGGTGATTAATAACAAATAAAAGTTTAAGCAAAACAATCATTTCTTTTTTTTTTTAATATGAAAAAACATTCATTTCTTTTCGAATAACACTCTTCTTAAAATTAGAGAAAGAAATGAACATATCACTTCCGCAGATATAAACTAACTGAAGAAAATATCAAAGTTGAGGATTCAAAGGAGAACATAAGAGAACTATGGCCCGCCGAGGAACAATGGATCTAAAATACAGTTTACAGATGTCAAAGTGGGCAAGACAATGGTCGCTATTCAAAACTTGGAGAAGGAAATTGGTTTTAGAGAACTATTTCCCACCAAGGAACATCAGCCCTGCAACTCGAATACTTCACTGACCTTGAACTAATCGATTTTTCATGAAAACCCATCGTCTGAGACTGCATAAATCAGGTAAGTCTAAAATAATTCCAACTTCATAATCCTTGAATACTCATATTTTATCAAGCATCATGTCAACTACATAGATGATCATCCCTTATTGAATAATATTTTAGCACTACAGGTCACAGGAGTATCAACATTTTAGGTACTAGAAGCGTGAGCATCTCTACCTATTTCGTTAATATTTAACTTCATAATGGGGGCACTTGAGTCAGCCACCGATGCCCGACAGCGTCTTGACACACATCCAATTTTTGGGCTATCTTGATTTTAATCTTCTTTGCTAAGTAGTCAGAAAAATGTAAATGGAATTCTTTCCTCGTCATGAATGGGGAGAAAAGTTGGACGCCCACAGTAGTAAAGCATAAACAAACAACGGAAAATAAAGACAGTTTACTGCAAGTGTTGATAAGCTACATTTCATGCATCTAGAATATATAAGGATACTGAAGCAAAATCTCCTCCAACAGGCACTTCTTGATAATATGATCCAGTGGCATCTCAAGGACTGTCACCAAACTAGTCTTCGGATATCTAGCAGTTGTACTTGCAATCTTGCTAGAATTAGCAAGCAGTCTCTCCCAACCACTCCCACCAGCAGCATTTTCCAATGATGAGACTTTTGGAATGTGAGCCTCGGAACCTACAGGGGAACAAGCATGAGACAGCTCTGCCTTTTTCTCCAAGTTCTTATCGGAGTAATCTTTTAAGTTATGTTGACGACTAGTAAGAACAGCAGCAGTAGCTGCTGTACCAGTCAAAACAGAAACCCCAGCGCCTAACTGATCTCTAGAATTGGCAGCAAACTTTTCTATATAAACCTCGCAAGGATCTCTTATAGATGTGAAATTAAAAAAAGGAAAAGATTGCCTAGAATCTCTTGAGCACATTTGTTCAGGCTCCCTCTTTGGGTTAACAAGAGAACTTCTAGCCAAAATTGGGTTCATGCTTAGAAAGTCGGAGTTATGCTTCAGCTTCCATGATGGCAAACTTGTTGAACTTAAAAAAGTACAAGCTCTATATGGATGCTGATCCGTTTCATAAGCCTCAGGCAATGAAGGATTTCGAGGTAGAACTGAACCACTAGAATCTACGTTGTCAGGCAACTGGAAACCAAATTTAGAACTGCCTACTTCCGGCTCAATCTCAACTTCATTTAACCATGTACTCTGAGAGCTCCTCCTATCTATATTCAGAAGATTTCCTGGAAAGCAATCCGACAGCCAGCAAGTATTGTGGCAACTATTAGTAATCCAGTTATCAAGATCCTGCAGCGTACTTTGTTCCCCACTTCTATAGGGCAGAGAACTGTCACATGCAGCTCTTTCACTGTCAACATCCATGGAAGATATTTCCATCCTTCTACATGATTTACACGAAACATATTCTGCAGAGCATGAAATCTCATCTTGCGGAAATTTCTGTTTCTGCAAAAGACCATCATCAATAAAACTTAAAACAGATAAATAATCTGGCTCCAACACCACATCAGTGCCAGGTGTGTTGCTCGGCAGGTCAAAATCACTTTGCTCCTCTGAGTTTTCTTCTGATGAAGCTTCAGATGACTCCAGGAGATCTTCGGTACCAGAAAAATCATCGTCTGTGCTAATCTCAGCTTCTATGTTGTCGTGAGCCCTAAAATTCAGATACGATACTCTTTAGTAACAGGGAAAGGACTTATACAAAAATCAAAAAGTTACTGACAAAATGATCAAATCGACCTCAAGAATGAGTGGAAAGAAAATACTCAGCTATGCAGCTCTAGCTACTCAACTAAGAGTTCAGTGAACTCATTCAATGTAAATGAGTCCAGGTATCCAATCCAAAATTTAGGGCAATGCATTGACTAGTCCAACACTTTTATAAACCCTTAGAATCCCCTAATATACCTGATGTGGACATTATATGACTCAACACCCTTTTTTATGTCCAATATAATTTTAGGGTTAATATGTGCACTTTAATGCAGACTTATGTGTCTTAGAAAGGTCTTTCTAAAGGCTGCTCAACACCATGCCAAAGAACTTGAACATCCACCAACGCAAAATCATAAAGCAATGGGTGGAGCATCCCCAAACCTTTACAGACCTCTTTAGACCAATGTGGGATTGTATATAATCAACACCCTGTTGAATCGTGTGAACCATTTCATGTAAAAGTTCAAAATGTTAACAATACAATACTTTTATTTATTTATTTTAGGTCTTCAACACACTCCCTCATATGCATCCGAGATTCTTTTTCATGGGCCAAGCAAGTGGAAGTTTTTTTTAATGAAAGAGAGAGGTGAGACTCGAAAGCAGGACCTATGCTTACTTCAATACCATGTTGAATTGGTAAACAGTCTCACCTAAAAGCTTAAATTATTGAAGAGCAGTGGCAGAGGTAGAGTGCCGGGACCGGGTTCGGCCGAACCCAGAAACTTTGATTCGAACCCTGTGTTTGTCTTACAAAATCCATTGAATATGTATAAGTGATTAATTTAGAACCCAGTAACTTTTATCGATTAAAATCCCGAACCCATAAGCTTGAAATCCTAGCTCCGCCTCTGTTGAAGAGTGGATATTTGATTTATTTATATCTTCTATATCATACATCTTTGGGATGCAGCCCTTCCCCGGACCTTACATGAACGCGGGATGCTTCGTACATCGGGCTGCCCTTTTTCTATATATTTCTAACTTCAGATCATGCAATTTTTGCTCCCTATAGACACAAACCAAGAACTATAGAGAAAGAATGATGGATAGATAGTAGATAAATAATTTTTAAACAATTAGATTATAGACAAACAGTCCTGGACGGAAGCACAATAAAATTAGATTATAGACATAACAATCCTGGATGGATGCACAATCAAATGAGCCAGCACATGGGGACATGCACAATGAAGCGTATCAAGTGGGTACACTTACAAAGTTTGACCTCTTGTATCATTTGAATATGCATCCAAGTTGTCACTAGTTGAAAACAAAACAGGAGAGGTCAAGTTCCTTGCATGGTTTGCATACCTAGGTTGCATGCCCTGGAGAGATATTTGGGAAATAGAAATCTTATGGAACACATGAAAAATTTAAAAGAAAAGATTAGCCTTGTTTTACTTCTATAATAAATAAAAGGTGAGAGGCTAGAATTACTGTGAAAAAAAGCTGGTATAATTGTCTAGATTACTTGATGCATCATAAAAATATCCAACAATTTTGTTCAACAACGCATATGTATTAAACTCTTATTAGGTACTCTACATATGCAGGAATAGAGCCTTTAAAAGTTAACTTCTGGAATGTGTAATCAAAATTAATATATTTGCTTGATATTAAAAGACAAAGAGGGGAGAAGAAATGAAAAACAGAGAATATGCTAGGTAAAGGACAGTACTACATATAAAGACATGGTTACATACCAGCAAAGACAATTTTTTTTGTCATTTATTTCATTTTTCACATATTATTACATTGGAAAAAGATACATGAGAAAAAGGAGAAGTGACACTTCTATTGAGGGATTGTCAAGACCTTCTACTGGACAAATTAAATTCTCTAATGTTCACTTTTTCCATCCATGGTAGCAGGACATGGAAAATCATCTACAGGTGGAAGTAAACTATATGAAACAATGGATGGTTTAGATCAAAAACAAGAAAGGGAGAGAGGAAAAGAAACCATGCAGAACAAAAAAAAGTAAAGAATACAAGAAGAATGGAAAGGAGCATCAAATTTTAGTTTGGGGTTTGATCTAAAGAAAAAAGGAACAAATTGGTATTGACTTTAATACATTTATATGCATTTTTAAGTTCATAATGTCAAAGGTCAGTTTTGGCATCACAGATTTCGCCAAAGAAGGTTTCTTTTCCTTTCATTTATACCTGAAAGGAACTAGAGTTTTTGTCAATTTTCATATTAATAACTGTCCTTGCTCTCCCCCAAAAATTCATTCAAACTAAGGGGGAACAAAAAAGAACTCATTCCCTACTATTCTAGAGTAAAAGCATGTCATTATAGAGAATGATTTAAGACCAGAAAAAAGGAAACAATTTCAAATTCCATCACATTGCTGTTACGAGATCATACAGTGGTGGAAAGATCAAGAACTCAAGATTTCAATGACATCAAGAAAGCCAGTGTTCCTTTTCATGAAGTGAAAGTTGTGTACCTAAAACTCCAGAACAGGTTGAGTCCAATAAAACTCCAGAACAGGTTGAGTCCAATATCTCTCTTTTACTGGAATCTATCTCTTTCTTTATATTCAACCTAGCTGAACGAATCTCGACTTGAACTCATCAAGCAATGAACAAATAAAATATAGCAAACTAATACCAAACTATTAGCTTGCACTTTTTGTTGATAATTGATATGCCAAAAGTATCTTAGAGACTTCCACATCATTCAGGCCTCTGATGTCATTTTTCAAGGCAACAGGCAGGTTTAGAAAGAATCAAATAAGTTGGACCAGGATAGAATATCTAACACGTCTTTTAAACTAAGCACCATCTAGTAGTGGAGAAGAGAAACACTTAAATTTATTTTAGACAAGATTTATAACCTGCTGTTGGCATTTTTAACTTCAATATCAAAATTTATCCATATTTTCTCCCTAATTTAAACAGGTTTCATACTTCAACTAGAACCCAGTATCAATGGGTATATCAGAATCATCGAAAGAGACCACAATCTGAACTTTTAAACATAAAAACTTCCACATCATGTCAGGCCTCTGATGTCCACATTTTCCAAGGCAGCAGGCAGGTTTAGAAATTAAATAAGTTGGACACTTAAATTTATTTTAGAAGAGAAACACTTAAATTTATTTTAGACAAGATTTATCACCTGCTGTTGGCATTTTTAACTTCAATATCTAAATTTATCCATATTTTCTCCCTAATTTAAACAGGTTTCATACTTCAACTAGAACCCAGTATCAATGGGTATATCAGAATCATCAAAAAAGACCACAATCTGAACTTTTAAACATAAAAACTTCCACATCATGTCAGGCCTCTGATGTCCACATTTTCCAAGGCAGCAGGCAGGTTTAGAAATTAAATAAGTTGGACCAGGTTAGAATATCTAACACGTCTTTTAAAATAATCACCATCTTAGTGGAGAAGAGAAAAACTTAATTTATTTTGGACAAGATTCATCACCTGCTGTTGGCATTTTTTTTACTTCAATATCTATCCATGTTCTTCTCCCTAATTTAAACAGAATTCATACTTCAAAAATACTAGTGCAGTATTTTCAGGAGGCAAAAGAACTCTTCCTTGAAACTTTTTACTGATATCTAGGCATTACCAAAAGTAAAGCAGCTATCCAAACTACGTTTAACATCCCTGCAAAGAATTAAGTACGAGATTCAATCTCGGTGGAATCTCCAATATGTAACGAGATAAACCAGAACAACTGCAGGAACTACCTCGAGTCAGAAGTGAAAAGCAGAAGTAAAAGTTGGTGTTCCCACATCACATATTGTTGAAGTGTGTAACCATCTCATCTAAAAGCTTAAGTTGTTATAGAGAACACACTTTTAGCTACTTAATTATGCCTCAACACGCCCACTCATGTGCGGACCTGATTCTTTTTCATGGGCCAAACATGTGGATTCTTTTTAAAAATGGGTGGCAGGGAAACTCGAACCCAGGGCCTCTGCATGCTATCATACCATGTTGAGGTATGTCGCCATCTTATCGAAAAGTTTAAGATGTTAGAGAGAGCACAAAAATAATTACTTAATTATGTCTCAGCAGATATATCGGAAACAGCTTCTCTCACAAGATAGGGCTAAGGTCTGCGTACACACCACCTTCCCCAGATCCCACTCGTGGGATTACACTGGATTTTTTGTTGTTGTTGTTGTTATCTCTCAGCAGATATATCAAATTAGAGATTCTTTAACAGGAATCTCTAGTTTCTAATAGATAAACCAGCACAAGCAATTAGCCATGATTCAACATACCTTGTTATCCTAGAAAGAAAAAAAAATCATAGATCCTACAGCTGTAGAGGAAAGCAAAAGATATATAAGAAAGATGATACTGGAACAGTTGCCTCTGAAAAATTACCTCCCGAAATCTGAATTCCAACTTAGTGAAAACATTGTCAACTTTCTCCAGCATCCTTTGGTAATAACTGTTTCTTGAAACCACCATTGTCTCAATAGTTCCTTTCTCAAATAACAAGGACGATCTGAAGCTCGGGAATTCGCTTGAAAACCCATTGATGCCAGGAAGGAGTTCTTCATGAATACTGTTAAATGGTCCAAAAGAATCACAGAACTCAAGTAACTTTGTTATTATTTGAAGCTGTTGACCTGCTCGGAAAAGGGGAAGCAAACAATCCTCCAGAAACAAAGGTAAAACTCCCTTTCGCACCTGAGATATTGAGTAGCGGATGATAAAAACAGACTCCAAAGTTGACACAATAAGCATATCAGCATTGGAAAAAAATTAAAACTCCAAATTCTAGGCAATGACAGACAGCATTACCCTAACACTTGCTAATGGGAAGTCATTAGAGATTCCAGTGTTACCCGGCTCATGATCAGGTTGCTCTTTCACAATTTCCACGATGAACTCTTTAAAAGGATCAGCAATTCTACCTTCAAAAATCCATGCTCTAATAAATCCACAGTACGGTTCCCATGAACGTAGAAACAGGAACTTCAGGAGAGCACAATGGGCTGGATCAGCAATCTAGCCAAACAAACCAAGGAACGATACCAATAATAAGCAAAAGAGACACCTTATTTAATATCTTATACAAAAAGTTCAGATCCATAAAATCTCACACCTTGTTTTACCCAAAATGTAACTTTTTCCACAATGGTGAATGGAATAATACTTAGCACCACACATTATTGTAACAGCCAAAATAGTGAGTGCACCATTCGGACAATATCGACATCGCAGTTAAATACCTTAAGCTACATATCTCCATTAAGAATGCAGGCTATTTCTTTCCTACTAACAAAAATCTCTTAGCAGAATCAGATTAACCATTTTGATATTTCAGTAGCATTTTCAGGTGGTAACATAAATTTAGGCACAAAAAAGGAAACAGGTTTACTCTAGCCTCAGTGAAGTATATGGATATGTATCCTTCTGCACACATCATTACATCGCTCTTTTCTCACATATCTACTAATAACTGGCTGCTTTCCTCCTCAGATATAGAAAGGAAGGAAATATGTAGCACATAATCCATGAAGCATTTACACCAAGATGATAATTAAATACCATGTGTGACTTGCTAAACGTGCACAATGTAATTCTTCATGAATCGGCAAAGTACCAGATCAAGCACATACAGTTGAATGAGCAAAAGAATATTTAAGAATGTCAAAGTGTAGAACAGCCACTAAATGAACTGCTTCTATATGATGCTAACCTTTAGTTGTGTGTACAAGAAAGTGAGCAGAGCACCACTTCTGGGGAAATTATTAAACTCTAAAAACGCTTTGGCACTTATTTCTTCAAGAGATAATTCAGAATATCTAAGAGCTAGATCACTCATATTGCAGATATTACCAAGCACATCCAGCTGAGTTCTTAGTCCTGCAGAGTGCAGATAAGCCTCTAGCAATGTAATTTCGCCATGCCCAACACTAGTAAAACATCCTCCACCCTTGGACTTCAAGCAACGCCTAAAATTGACAGAAGCATATAGTGTATTTAGGGCGGAGGTATACCCATCTAAGATTTTCGCCACAGAAACTGCAAAAGCCTGATTAACAAGTGTATGATTGCTCATTCGGCGTCCCACACCATCATTAGCATCATACTTTTGAACTTCATCCTCATCTGAATTCCCATCTAGAGTTAAACATGTAAAATGATCTACAAATTTGTGAAGGAGGAAAATGATGCAACCAAAACGCCCAATAGATTTGAGTAGATTTCCCAAAGCAAGGGTGCTTGAAGTCCGTGTCAACAAACTCGGGATATGATGAAAGGATCTATCAGCTGAATCAGAACAAAATAAAGCAGAAAGCTTTTGAATAGATATCAGAGCTGATTCTACACCTTGCAGAGCATCCAATGTCAGTCTCACCAAGCTAGGCTCCTGAAAGGATGAATGTTCGAATAATAGGTAAAGTGTCTTTTCATTTTCCAGAATTTATAAGTAAGAAAAAACTCTTAGTTCATTCATTATAAAATGGTAATATCAAAAGAGATGAAGTCATAACGATAATGCAACTTTCTTTCTTGTCACAAGAAAAAGAAAAGGTTCAGCCTTGAGGATCATAGAGCAGTATCATAGTTTGTATATTATGCACTCAAACTGGTAATTTCCATCCCACTTCCTCGTTTAATGAACAAAAAGAAAAGGTGAATTGCAGTAGAAAGTAGAAACCCGAAAAACATTCTAAAGCCGCACTTAACCATTAAACGGTAAATTGTTGCAATTAAAACATTTATCAATTACAGCCATTGCAACTTTAGAACTTAGGAAAATCCAAACTACAGGAGGAAACAAATTTCGCATTTCCATTTAGTGCCATATCACAAAAGGTTCCCCAATCTCCCCTTAACTTTGGCTTCAAATTTATTGAAATAACAATAGACATAGCAAATAATAATTTTGTAAGTGAAATTTGAATCCCCATTTCTCAGTTATCAGGTCCCATAGAACAGTGACGAGACCACCAATTCATATGAAAGAACTTTTGAGCCTTTAAAGTCCATCACATCCACAAAAAGAGTGCCAGAAATGCGGATATTAAGATGGAGTGCCAGAATAAAATGAATGAAGGTCATTTGAGATGTTTCGATCATGTCCTACGTAAGCCTCCAAATGCAATGATTAGTATATGAGAAAACCAAAAAATCAGATGGAATGATGCTATTTCAAAGACTTATATTCCTTCGAGATCCATGCAAATTTAGGGGAAGAAGCCAAAGACTCCTATAGGCGACATTTACTAGTTGAGACTAAGGCTTAGTCATTATGTTAGTATACATTACACCTAGTGCTCATGGGAGCGCTTTTAACTTTTTAGATTTATATGTCAGTAAGAATTCTAGAGAACCTCGAGAACTCGAAAATAATAGTGTGGACTTATATGCCAAGACCAACTAGCCTAGGATTGAGGCAAAACTGAGCTGTTATTTGGCACCAAAACATACATGGGAAATTTGTTCCTACTTTTTCTATTTAAGTGAGTCATGTAGCAGTGACATGTCACTCTAGATTTGCTTCAAAAGTTAAGGTACAGAAGAACTAACGTATTAGTGGTTTTATTGCAACTGTCCATAAATTAGTTCATAAAATGCAACTTTCTATGAGTTACACTTTATAACGGTAGCGTCCGGCCATCTCTCGTACGCCTCAATTAATCCACAATACCTGTTTCCATACATTAGCAAATGTACAAAATAACTCTGTCAAAATTCTTAGACAGAAGGGAATTAATCCCCTAGCTTTTGTTGCTTCTACTAGGATTGAACCCTAGTCTCATAGTCTCGTGTCTTATTTCCAGCTTCATTGAGCCCTATGCCAAGCAGTGCCAACTTTCTAATAGTGTAACAGTCGTTCACTAAGACACAAGCACGAAACAATCCTCATCTGTTGTACACTAGGCAATTAATCATGTGCATTGCCGCTTTGATTTCTCATCGAATTAACAGAAAAAAGAATTAAACTTTTCCACTAAAATCAAAATGCTCCTTACGAAAACAGCGAAAGAAGCACACAATTCAATCGAAAATGAGGAAAAATGTAAAAAAACTCAAAGAACAAATGCTATAGCAATACATAAGTAATAAAACAAGACTCCACCAGCGATACATCACGCAATTAATCAAGTACATTGCCAATATGCGAATGTCATATATGAAAAGGGTCCTTACAGAAACAGCGGAAGTGGAGTATTGAACATGGGAAGAGCGATTAGTGTTAGCGGAATTTGAAGAAGAAATGCCGCCGCTTTCTGAAGTAATTGATTCCCAAGGTCTGGGTGAAAGATACGGATCTTCCAACTTCAATTTCTCAAATAACGAAGCCAAATTGGTATCCACTGCCATTGGATTAAAAGTTGAAGTTGAGTCACTTTTGCCTCTGATCCCTAGGGTTTTCTGGGAAGCGAAATGGGAATTGGTAAAGTTTGAAAATTTTCAAATATGTGGGTGTTAATACTATAGTGTTTGTTACTTCTAGTGGCACCGAAGAGGATTGAGGAAGAAACAGAAAGGAAATAAAGTTTTGTAATTTAGAACTTTTCCCTCCAACTTTTACGATATTTACAGGGAATAACTTGGAAATTTAGATATTTTTTCGATTGGAACCTTGATGATTTTTTATTCTTCATTGAAATTTAATATATTATTAAGCTTTTTTCCTCATATTATTAAGCTATTAATGACATTTACATGGCTCTAAAACCAATCATGAAATAAATTACATTTTCCATAGCTAGACTCTCTATACTTCTGAATATGAAAAGAAAATCATAATTCATACGGCAACAATTTTTGCATAATAATAACGACAATCCACATAATTATATTATGTGAACATGTTGATTTTGCATAATAATACTGTTGGAAATGATAATGGGCCTATTTCTTGAAATCGATCCAAAGGTTATGAAGATAAACCTAGCCTGACGTGTGACAGATCAAATTCATACAAAAGCTAAATCTAGGCCAAATATATTTGATTCAAGTGAAAGACATGTGGAACCACACGTGGACGTTGATAAACATATAATTAAACGGACATGGTTTGGGAATAATGTTGCCGAAAATTTCTTCCAGGTAGTTCTATTTTTTGTATAGTGATCAATGAAATACAGTGAAAAAGAATTTTCCTCTGAAATAGCTTTCAAATTTACTTCTATGGTATCAAAGCAGTCCTTTTGAAAGATCCTTACAATCTTCGTTCCCTCATTATCATCCTCTTTTTCGATTAACAACCATGGGTTCCACATCTGAGGTGACTTCAGTTGATACTACCACAGTCATTGATAACTCATACCTTTTTTTTTCTAGCACCTTTTTGATTTAGCTGGTGTTGTGCTAGTCAGTGTCATTTTCGATGGAAGAAGTTATGTTGGATGGCGTCGGGCAATGCACATTGTTGTATCAGCTAAGAACAAAGCTGGTTTTGTTGATGGAAGTATCACAAAAGAAGAACCTTATTCTTCAAAGTTTAAGTCTTGGAGTCGTTGTAACGGTATGGTGATTTCTTGAACAAAACTCCTTCTCAAAGGAGATAGCAAAAAGTGTTATTTACTCCAATACCGCAAGAGAGATCTGGACAAGTTTAGAAAATCGATTTGGGCAATGTAATGGAGCCCAATTTTACCACCTACAAAAAGAACTCAGTAAGTTGAGTCAACGTTCAAATGGCATTGCTGCCTACTTTACTAAAATAAAGATGATATGGGATGAGTTAGATGCATTAAATACCTGCGTGACTTGCACTTGCAGCTGTGATTATAGAGGGAAAGTTAAGCCTACAAAAGTCACTCCAAGAGGAAGGGTTGATTCAATTCCTAATAGAGTTGAATGATGCCTATGAAGAAGTCAAGAGAAACATACTAATGACTTCACCACTACCCTCATTGAATCTGGCATACTCTCTTTTGATGCAAGATAGAAGCAGAGGGAAGTTAGAGTCAGTAATCATTTTCCAGGAGATTCTTCCTCATTTCTGGCATCAAACAATCAAAACATAACTTAAAAGTTTACAAGTGCAAAAAGAAGAAACTTGAAAGTTAACTTTGATGGAAGAAAGAGCATTCAGGCACGCACTTACTGTAAGAAGCCAGGGCATAGGTTTCCTCCAAACTTCAAGTTCGCTGAGCAGAGGAAATTTCAAGGTCAGGTTCATGGACATTCAGTTTACACTAGACTGGAGATCTCAACTCAAGCTGCAGGAACTTCTAATAACATACCTGCAGTTTCCTGCAATGTCCTGGGATCAGTTTCCTCAGCTGATTCTACTGCTGCAACAGGTAAAGGTTGATGTGCCGTAGAATTTTGGCACTTTTGATACCAATTACATAGACTTTAGTTCGCCTTTTAATGCATTTTTAGTTAATTCTTATGAAGTTTTAGTTTTTTGCAATGCATGAGGCTTGAGGACCTAAAAACATGGAAAATAAGTCAAAAAGCCACAAAAGGGCAGGAATATTGCAAGTATGCGATCGCAGAAGTCATATGCGGACCGGAGAATCACCAGAAACTGAAGCAGACTCGTGGTCAACTGAAGAGAAGAAAATGCGGTCCATTATGCGGTAGCATAATACTTACGAGGACCGCATAATGACCGCATAATTACAATCAAGAAAGCTGAGAAGCACTTCTACGAGGAAAAATGTGGTCACATAATAGATATGCGGACCGCATAATTGAGATGCGGTCAAATTTTGGGTTTGGAGAACTGAGGTTCTGTGATGCATTAGGAAGTTATGCGGACCGCATACGTGATCTGGGACCAGTATGCGGTCGCATAAGTGTTCTGCGGGGACATTTTTGTCCAATCTTGGCCCCGACTTTTAGTCCACTATAAATAGATTTACTAGAATTTCTATGGGTCATCTTATCTGAAAAAGAGGCTACATTGAAGGCATTGAATACCCCATTATTTTGGAAGATTTTAAAGAGAGATTCATGCACTTTTGTAAGCTTTATAACTTTAATTAGTATTTTATTTTTGTATTTTAGTATGAGTGGCTAGTCTTAAATATTAAGGTTGTGGACCCTAAATGGGTGTAATATTAATGGGTGTTTACCATTGAATATATATATATATATATATATAATTATTGGTTGATATTTATTCATTTCTCATACTTCATTTATTGTTGATGGTTGCAAACATTAACAAATTCTATTTTAGTCTTTTTACTTGGAAAAGTGGGTTAGGGTTTGGTTGAATTGAATATCAAAAACTCAAGGCTTTAAACCTTGTTTAATAGAATCACCTAGGAATAAGTGGATTCTATTTGGCATAAATTGGTTATTCTTAATTGCAAATCTTTTAGAAAAATTATAAAGAGAAAATACTACTCAACTATTGGAAAATATTGAGCACTTTGAAATCATTTGCATATCAAAGGACCTCCCATTAGAAATATATCATATTAACATTGATAGCATTACATTCAATTCAAGGGGACACAACCTTGGTTTCTTTAACCAAATTAATTACAATCTCACAATATTATAGTCTTCTTTACTACACACAATTACAACACTCTTTTTAGCTAACAGAATAGAATTACGATTTAAGTCAAGTTTCACACTATTCAAGTAATCTTTTCACACCTATTCCCGGTGGGATTCGACCCCAACCTAGTTGGGTTATTACATTTGACATCAACCACTTTAAACTATTTATTAAGGTGTAATTTAAGCGCATCAAATTTTGACGCCGTTGCCGGAGAATACAGTTTTGAAATTACTAATTAGTGTGTGTTTTACTTTACGTCTTTTTCTATTCTGTCACACTTCGCTTGCTTTTCTTGGTGTGCTAGGTAAACATGGCCGAGTATGAGGAAGAAGATAATTCTTTTGCAGATATAGAGGAATACATCGAGGATACAAATGCCATTGTCCCTCCGCGAGTTGATGCTGCTACCTTCAAAGTGGAACATGGTTTAATCCTAATGCTTAAGGCAGAGAGATTATTCAGAAATTCTACTGATGATGATCCAACACAACATCTTAGAAACTTCTTGGGTGTGTATGTGATGCACAAGCAGAACAATGTGACAGATGATGCCCTAAGACTGAGGTGTTCAAGTACTCATTAGCTGGAGAGGCAAGGAAATGGATCCAAAATCTACCACCTTATTCCATTCACTCTTGACCTGAACTCGTCCGTGATTTCTTAGACAAATGGTTCCCACAAAGAAAGAAGTCCGAGCTTAGAGATAAAATTTTCTTATTCAAGAAACTACCGGGAGAACACCTAAATGAGGCATGGGATCGTTTCAAGCTATACCTAGTGAGGTCGTCGAATCATGGTTTTCCGGATACAATCTTGTTGGAGAAGTTTTACATGGGTTTGGATCCGTTGAAATAATCCATCGCCAAAAATACGGCGGATGAATCTTTTATAGACAAAACATTCACAAGGATCACACAAATTCTCGACAAGGTGGCAGAACACAATCAAGCTTGGCACTCGGAAGATACCACGGGTGGAATTGCATATGGTACTCCCTCTCTGACCAACATGATTAAGGAGAATCAAGAGAGAGACCAAGTAATTGTCGGGCTTGCCACCAAAATTAATGTGTTAACCAAGATGTTCACGGAAAACCAAATGAAGAAGGTAAATGTTGTGAAAGATATGCAACCCTTGTCGAATCAAGATTGCGAGGAAGCAAACTATGTCCATAATTCTCAAGGTGGTTATCGACAACAAAATCAATGGAGGCCTAACCTGAAAGGGCAAGGCCATCAACAATGGCGTAATGATCAAGGTGGATCAAGTCAAGGTAATTGGAGCAACAACAACTATGCAAACCGGAGTTCAAACCCCTATAACTCTTCGCAGCGGAAGGAAGGTTCTTCAAGGGAATCCAAATTGGAGAACATTCTTGAAAGAGTATTTCAAAACAAGAAATAAGTGACACTTCAATGAAAAACATGGTCAAACTTGTGGGGTCACACACCATATCCATACAAAAGCTAGAAATGCAAATGAGAGATTTGTCAAGAGAGCATAATCCAAAGACAAAAGTCCCACTGCCAAGTGACACAATTGCAAACCCAAAAGGTAATGGGAGTGGCCCAACTTCTCATTTCATGGAAATCACAACGTGAAGCAGGAAGGTACTTCAAGGAGAAAATGAACAGATGGTTGGAATAGACGATCTTTAGCAAGAGGTTGAGGCACAAGTTGAGGTTCCAATTGTTGTTGAAGTTGAAAAGCTCCCAAAAGAAGTGAAAGTCCAAGAAGCAAATTGTGAAGACGTAAAGGAAAAGGTGAAAAAGGCACCAAAAGCTCTAGCACCAATTCCTAGACCTCCCCCTCCTTTCCCTCAAAGACTTGCTAGGAGGTTTGATGATACCAAACTTGAGAAATGCTATGACATTCTCAAGCAATTATCAGTGAACATCCCATTTGTGCAAGCATTTCAAGAGATGCAGGGTTTTGCTAAATATTTGAAGGACTTGATAACTAATAAAAAAACCACCAAGAATGAAGTGGTGAATGTGACTCACTGGGTTAGTTCCATTATTGCAACAACTACCGTTCAAAAGAAAGAAGACCCGGGAGCCTTCACCATTAAGAAGATCTGGGAGCCTTCACCATTCCATGCATTATTAGCTTGCGAGATTTTGCAAGGGCTCTTTGTGATAATGGGGTTAGAATTAATTTGATGCATCTTGCTATTTACAAGCAAGAGGGGTTAGGTATGCCGAGGCCTACAAGCATGAGGCTGCAAATGGTCGATCGTTCAATCAAAAGACCAGTGGGAATTGTTGATGATGACCTTGTGAAAGTGGGAAAGTTACTCCTTCCTACCGATTTTGTAATCCTTGACTATGTTGTTGACAAAGAGATCCCTATAATCTTGGGGAGACCATTCCTTGCTACCGGAAGAACACTTATGGATTCGAAACGAAATGAAATCAAGTTCTGAGTTAATGATGAAGAGGTCACCTTCCAAGAAAGTAAGGGTATGAAGATGCCCCATGCATATGAAAGCATCTCAGTCATTGATGTTGTTGATGAGGTAGAAGACGCAACTGAGGTGAAGATGGAATAAGAATGCCTAGGTGAGGCATTGGAGGCTATATTGGTGAATTTTGATGGTGAAGACATAGAGAGGTACATGGAATCGATGAATGCATTAGAAGGACGTGGGTCCTACACTTATGCACCAAAGAAAATTTCTCTTGACTTATAGAATACAGTCACTCCCCCCGCCAAACCTTCAATTATTGAGCCGCCACAACTTGAACTCAAGCCACTTCCACTGCACTTAAGGTATAAATTTCTTGGCTCTAATGATACTTTACCGGTAATCGTTTCTTCTTTGTTGAATGATGTGCAGGTAGATAATTTGTTGAATGTCCTAAGGGAACACCGACAAGCCATTGGATGGACAATAGCGGACATCCGAGGGATTCCTGCCGTAATTTGTGAGCACAAGATACAATTGGAGCGAGAAAGTAAACCCAGTGTGAAGCATCAGAGAAGGTTAAACCCTTCCATGCAAGAGGTGGTAAAGAAATAAATCATCAAGTGGTTAGCCGGGGTAGTCTACCCCATTGCAGATAGTTCTTGAGTGAGCCTAATGCAATGTGTGCCTAAGAAAGGAGGCATGACCGTGATCCAAAAGGAAACAAATGATATCATCCCAATGAGGACTGTAACCGGATGGAGAGTTTGCATGGATTACCGAAAGTTCAACAATGCCACTTGAAAAGACCATTTCCCTATGCCTTTTATTGATCAAATGCTTGATCGGCTAGTGGGAAGGTCATTCTATTGCTTCTTGGATGGATATTCCGGCTACAACCAAATCAATATCGCCTTAGAAGATCAAGAGAAGACAACATTCACATGCCCATATGGGAATTTTGCCTTTAGCCGGATGCCATTTGGGCTGTGCAACACCCCGGCTACCTTTCAACGGTGCATGATGTCAATTTTCTCGGACATGGTGAAAAATTTCCGAGAGGTGTTTATGGAAGACTTCTCTGTAGTGGGTGATTCCTTCGAGCATTGTGTTGACAACCTTAGACAAGTGCTCAAAATATGTGAAGAAACAAACCTTGTGCTAAACTGGGAGAAATGGCACTTCATGGTGGATGAGAGCATTGTTTTGGGTCACAATATTTCCAAACAAGGCATAGAGGTTGACCGATCAAAGACTGAAATAATTTATAAGCTTCCTCCACGCACTTCAGCAAAGGGTGTCCGGAGTTTTTTGGGGCACGCCGGCTTCTATAGGCATTTTATCAAGGACTTCTCCAAAATTGCACATCCCATGTGCAGGCTCCTTGAAAAAGATACTAAGTTTGCATTTGATGAGAAGTGTCTCAAAGCGTTTGAGGAATTGAAACAAAAGCTCACTACGGAACCTATTATTGTCACATCGAATTGGTCCCTTCCATTTGAACTCATGTGTGACGCTAGTAATATAGCTATTTGGGCAGTGCTTGGTCAACGACATAACAAAATTCTTCACCCTGTCTACTATGCAAGCAAGACACTCAATGGTGCTCAAATGAATTATACTGTGACTGAGCAAGAACTTCTTTCCATTGTCTATGCTTTTGAAAAATTTTGGGCCTATTTGTTAGGGTCCAAAGTGATAGTCTACACTGATCATGCTGCTCTTCGCTATCTTATGCGAATAAGGATGCCAAACCAAGATTGATTCGGTGGGTCCTTTTGTTGCAAGAGTTTGACTTTGAAGTCAAGGATCGAAAAGGGATAGAATCAAGTTGCAGATCACCTATCTAGGCTTGAAGAAGCAGGGAGGCCAAAAGAGAACCTTGAAATCAATGATGCTTTTCCAGATGAGCACATATTGGCATTGTCTGACACAGTCGCTCCTTGGTATGTCGATATTGCTAACTTCTTGGTTAGTGACCTTGTTCCCGATGGATTGGAAGCTTATCAAAAGAAAAAGTTCTTGCAGGAGTGTAGGCAATACTATTGGGAGGAGCCCTTTTTGTTTCGTATTTGTGCCAACAATATCATTCGGCGGTGTGTTCCAGAAGATGGTGTAATGCCAATTCTCAAGGCATGCCATGACTCCCCAGTTGGGGGTCATCATGAAGGAAATCGGACGACGGAAAAAGTGCTTGAATGCAGCTACTATTGGCCATCGATCTACCATGACGCATATCAAATGGTCAAGGCTTGTGATCAATGTCAAAGGCAAGGATCAATTTCTAAAAGGCAAGAGATGCCTATGAATTTTGTAATGGATGTCGAGATCTTTAATGTGTGGGGGATCGATTTCATGGGTCCTTTTGTGAGTTCTTATGGCATGAAATATATCTTAGTGGTCGTGGACTACATCTCCAAGTGGGTTGAGGCAATCGCCTTGCCCAACAATGAGGCAAGGAGTGTGACCGCATTCTTGAAGAATAACATATTCATGCGGTTTGGTACTCCCCGGGCCATCCTTAGTGATGGTGGTTCTCATTTTTGTAACAAGGCTTTCACCAGGCTGCTCCAAAAACTATGGCGTAAAGCACAAGGTGGCCACACATTATCATCCTCAGTCGAGTGGTCAAGTTGAAGTTTCTAACAGGGAGATTAAAAACATCCTAGCAAAAATTGTCAATGCAAACAGGACCGACTAGTCAAGGAAGCTAAATGATGTGTTGTGGGCATATCGCACAACATTTAAGACTCCCATTGTCACCTCACCGTACCGTCTAGTCTTTGGTAAGGCATGTCATTTTCCGGTGGAGCTTGAACACAATTCCATGTGGGCTCTGAAAAAGTTGAATCTTGACTGGGCCGAAGCTGCTAACCTAAGAATGACACAACTCAACGAGATGGAAGAATTCCGTCTCCATGCCTATGAAAGTGCAACCATGTATAAGGAAAGAATGAAGTTTGTGCATGACAAGAAGATTTTGAAGCGGTAATTCAAATCCGGTGACTTGGTCTTACTCTTCAACTCAATACTCAAGTTATTTCCGGGCAAACTCAAATCCAAATGGTCTGACCCGTTCAAAGTTGTGAATGTGTCCCCTTATGGTGCTATTGAATTGGAGTCGGAGGATGGAATTCAAACTTTCAAAGTAAATGGCCAACAGGTTAAGCATTACCTGGGCACAAAAGGAGAAAAGCACTTGGTAGAACAATTTGCTCTCAANGGAGATGGAAACGGAGCTAAAAGGATGCAAATACGTCGAAAAATACGCGAAAGGAGACACCCGGGCGATAGCCGGGCGACAGAGCCAAACAGCCAGCCCTACTTGGCGTTAGCCAGGCGTTAGGGCTGAAACGCCATCCCTTTCCGGTCCCCAGTTCGGCCAGAAATCGAGTTTTGACGGGTTTAAGTGTTTCCCAAGTGAAATAGAC
>MDKI01213260.1:0-19995 GCA_005239505.1 Nicotiana paniculata | reverse complement strand
AACTCAAGTGAGTGAAAGAAGCCTGCATTCCCTCTCTTCTTTCCCCTATCGCTAGGGGCCTTGACTTTTTAAATGAAAGGCTACATTCGATTCTGACAACGGGTAAAGCTACTTCCCAGCCCTACCTTTATGCAGGATTTGACCAAATAAGGAAGATTGTGACCCCCAACGAAAAAGGAATGGCATTTTCGGGGAATAGCCCGCTTAAATAAACTAGATTGAAGAAAGGGAGGATATCCGAAAGGCTCAGAGAATGGGGATAAACTACTCAGGATATCCTGATAACTAACCCACCTCGAGCTGATTATGAGAAACCCATTTACGCCTTTGAATGAGAGTTTTGGGATATGGGACCAAACCCTCTTCTCTCTTTCGCCCATCTACCTCGGCTGCCTTGTTTTCTTCAGTTGGAACATAACCCAGCCTATAAGTTGCCATGTGATTCACAAAGTTTGGTGAGCCCTTGCTCTTTCTTCCCCAAGCCAAGTCCAGGGAAATGTCTCATCTCTATATGAGCCACGTAATGATTTTCATAGGATAAAAAGAAAGGGCACCCTTTCTATAGCATTAACAAACTGGAACCCGGTTAGATTTAATCCTGCATTGTCATCCTTCACCTCGAAGAAAGCTGTCTCCCTATCAGCATCTCCATGGATAGTAAGAATTCCCCCATCTCTTGGCATCTTGATCTTTTGTTGTAACGAAGAAGGAAGAGCACCCAAAGGCATGGTTACATGGCCTACCCAGTAACAGATTCAAAGAAGCAGGGATATCTAGCACATGGAATTCAATATTCGCAACGCAACCACTGGCCCTCACTCAACCCTCGACCGCTTCGTAGCCTCTTTCTAGGCTGCATTTGACTTCTTCAAAGACGAAAGACAGTCGGAGTCTTTGCTCTATGGATAAGTCTCATTCTATGTCGCAATCGATGCTTAAAAGATCTTCTTCTATCTTCTCAGTGTTCGATCGATCATTCTCTGCTTCATAGAGGAGGGGGTTCCCAGCTAACAAGGAAGCGGGATTCAAAATAGAGGTAAATTCTAAACTGGACCGAGATGGCCTATACACCAATTGACCGGCACCATTCCTGAAGAAACGAAGATCGTTGCAAGAAGACCCCCCACCAAGACGTGTAAATGGCAGAAATTTTACAGCAGTAGAACGAACCTTGGGCTTGACATGACAGCACCTCGCGGCTCCCTTTCAAGATGAACAATGTGGCTAAGCGTTCATCTGGGGCGGATGTGCCGATGGATGGAGGCGGCTGCATGCTGCATCTAAGAGTTTAGTTCCATGAGACTGAATAACATGGCCTGAAACGAAGTAAACTCACTTTGCTTAACACAGGGCAGTAGAGCAGGACTTCTTTCTCACCCTCACCCGTCATCCAACATGGTTCGCACCAGCGTTATTTGACTCGCTTAGTCCATCGCTGCTTGGCTCTACTTCAACCACTACAACCTGACGGTTCCCTTGCAGCTAAAAGAATGAGATAGAACACCTTTTCTGACATCAGGAGATGAAAGCAGTCAAGCAGGCAACAAAGTCGACTATTCGTCTTCACTTCCTCAAAAGTGCTAAAAAGAGCCCCTGGGCGCAGACCCTTCCCCAAGGGACTAAACGCATTCAGTTATCTTTCAAAGAGCTTATTCGAGAACAACCTATTCTAAAAGCAACCTATTTGAATTGGAAAACTGCTTCTTTTAGGGATGACTATTCTGCAGCGGTAATTGCAAACAGAAAGGGGGGATTGGTTTGAATAGCCCTATTGACCAGGAGAGTCAGTATTACCGCAGCTTTGACTCTGTTGCAGGTATGAAGTGAGTTCCATACCATGAAAAAGATTTCAATGGGACCAGGAAGACAACCCACCACTGGAACTTGCTTTGCTCTCGCTCCGCTCGCTCCCACCTGTCTTCTTCCCACGATAGTGAAAGATCTTTCACTTCACCATAGCAGGAACCTTGCTAACCTTCTCGGCCAGTTAGTATAACCACAGGGATCCCCTCCTGCTTTCCCACCCACCGTAAACTCTTACTACCTTCAATATTAAAAAGAATATTTAGACCTTATAGCTCTCAATCAAACCTTTGATCTCACGCCAAATTTTACTATTGGGATTTCCTATACAGGCCTGGGCCCTCTTAATATGCTGTAACCGCTGTTGATTAGACTCGAAGTGGTTCAGATCGGCGAAGTAGGCATCAATACCTCTGCCAATATCGGCATCTTCTTCTATCTGAAGGGGAAGGTTCCCTTGCTTATATAAAGAGAGAGTTTCTTCTATAATGGTCTTTATCTTGCTTTCGCAGAGGTCAAAGTGTTTTTCTATAGACCTCCACTCCTTAGACGAAATAAGATCTTTCCACTCCTTTTTTTCCAAAGCTGCCCAAATCTCATTCTGTGAGACTTCGCCTTCGACCACCGAAGTTCCTTCCACGGGTGGATTCCCGGGAACCTGCGGTAGCCCCTCTTGCCCCGCGTTCGACATGATTTGAACGACCTCTAAAAAGGGTTCTACGGCCTGTAGAAGTTCATTAAACATGATGGTTTGGTTCATTCTTTGACTGCTCTGCTCCCCCCAAACAAAAAGAGAGACTTTTTTAGATATATGTAGTTGCTTGGTTGTTGACCAAGGAAAAACATGGGAATAATTGGACGTAACATTCTTTAACCGCTTATTTACGATAAAACTAGTTGGATGAAAACAGCGCTCCTAAATGAAGCCTTTCTATTTTATATATATGATATATGATACCACCTGCCACAAAGAATATAATTTATATCTTCAAATTGCAAAAAGTCTGGTTTGAAGTGAAGGAACCCACGGGGCGGTAACTAGAAGGGAGTAATTCAAACCCGACATTCAGCCATTCGGAGAAGAGTTGAGTTGCAATAAGAGACTTACGATTAAGTTCACTCAACTTCGCGGCGACAGTCCGGACTCACGGTTGGAGGGGAAGAAAAGTGTTGTTTTGTCGCAACAGCTATTGGGATTGGTCGAGTTCCAGCGGGGATCGGATCTTTGCAGCCGCACGTGCGAGCGTGACGATTCCCACCTCCATACTTAAGTTTCACGGATTCCACAAGATTTTTTTTGAAAGCCTATGATGCTCTGGAACACATACAGAAAGTTACCTACCGTTGACGCCTACCAGCAAGCTAGTAGACTTAACATACCGGAAATGACAAAGCGTAGCTCCCCTTATCACCTCCAGAGACCGATAGTCGGGTCATTTTGAGAGTAGTCTCTCCGGTAGTCGAGCCACATTGAGAGTAATCTCTCTGATAGTCGGGTCATTTTGAGAGTAATATCTCCGGTAGTCGAGCCACATTGAGAGTATCTCTCTGATAGTCGAGTCATTTTGTGAGTAATCTCTCCGGTAGTCGAGCCACATTGAGAGTAATCTCTCCGGTAGTCGGGCCACATTAAGAGTAATCTCTCTGATATTCGGGCAGAGATGAGTACACATCCCCTCACACCCTAATATTGTCTTCTTCATGCATGGATCATCTCGTTAAACAAGAATACATCCTTCTTTTTCGACCTACAAAAAACCACAAAGGATAACAAAAGAAGAAAAGCACAAGAAAAGAAGACGAAATTACCTTCTCGTGACTGCTTTTCAGGGCCGCTTTCAAGAACCACCGATTAATGATCAAACTACGTGAGAGTCAGAGGTTTATGTAGATTTCCAAGGGTGGCTACTAAAAGTCTAGAGCCGATGTGGGACATAGTTACTACTCCTAGTTGGAAATGGTTATTGTAAGACAGTGATAGGTTTTCTAAACCTTTTTGGAGATGTGCAGCAGTGCAGGTTATGATAATAACATGATAAAGGGGGAGCGGTGAATTCGTTAGGCTACTCGAGTTGGAAAAGCAGGAAAGTTAGTTCCATCAGTATTCAATGTCCACGAAAGTACTACTAGCTTGACACATACACAAAAGCTCGTGTACTTATCCTTTTTGGAGTTACAAAGGCATACAAAGTCTTTATCTACTAGCATTACAATTACTTGTAATGCATGATTTGGCTTTTTCTTTAAAAAAAGAAAAATTGAAGTACAAGAGATTATTAAACCAAATAACGGTAAATAACATATTTGGGCAAAGGAAGTCTTGTGTTGCTTACGTGTAATCTCCAAAGAGATGCTTAGTTGAAACTTGCCAATTTATAAAGCTGTGCAGCACCAATGAAAGAAATGTTATTTTAGATTATTCAAGTAACCAACTAAATGATTAAAGGAATCCTCAAGTGCATAAGTGCTTGGCATAATTTAGATGTTACTATATGAGGAAAAATAAATGATTTCATACCAATACTTCAAGCCATGTTTTGTGTCCAACAAATCTACATATTGACAAATCTTGAAGTAGGAGGTATTTGTAGGCATATAAATTTTAAATCCATAAAAGGATTTAGATTATATTTTAAAATTCAAGATATATTGGTCCAAATAAATATTATGGGCCAATATAATTGAATTAATTATATAAGTCCAATATATATGGATTAAATAAATAAGTCTTAATCCATTGAGCTAGCCCATTTAATTGGGCTACAAATGATGAGCCCACTTCATTAAGCCCAAAATTTCATCTTCCTAGAGGCCTAAATTGATGCCTACGTGTCAAATGACGTGGCACACCAAGTCAAGCGGAAGAGCCAATAGGACCATGTCACGTGTCAAAATGACAAGACATGCCAAGCCACATTAAAAGGCTAATGAAATCGCGCCACGTGTGCAAGTGATATGTTCTGGCCAATCAAATGCGGCAACATGTCACACTTCAATTTGATTGGTCGGAAAGAGTTTTCTTATCACAACTCCTCCCTTCCACAACTATAAATAGGGGTCTGCATAACCCAGAAAAAACACCAGAAGTTATAACAAGAAGCAAGAGAGAGCTGGTGGATCAAACGCCGCAAATTTCTCTACAAGTTTCAAGTTTCAAGCAACCAAGTTCAAGAACGAAGAACAAATCAAGTTCAAGCTCAAGAACGAAGAACAATTCAAGTATTCAAGATCAAGAACGAAGTCAAATCAAATACAAGGCGTTCAAGATCAAGGCTACTTGTTCGTGATAAAATTCGTGGCTATAATCAAAGTGTCCGCGACGGATAAATCAAATTAAAATTCAAGATCAAGCTCAAAGGCCCTTGAATTTATATTGAAAAAAAGAATCAGAGGATTCATAGAGATTGTACACTCATATTATTTAAAATAAAATACTACGATTGTTGTAATATTTTTTGATCTTAATTTAATTTTCTCGACGCAATTTATTATCTACAATGGGATTATAAAAAAGTCTTAAACGTTATTATTTTGAACTTGAACTATGGTACCTAATTATAATTGTGATTTTCCTTTTTTATTATTGGTACCTTATCTATGTGCTGCTCTCCCTTACTCTCTCCTCCACGTGTTTTGCTTTTTCTGTCCTTTACTCTTTCTTGATAACAAAGTTAAAGGGCACCAAATCAAAAGGGTAAATCAAGTAAGGAAAAAATGTTGATTTCAGGCAAACCCATCGTTACAATTTCCACTCTCTTCCTCCTTGTAACGGCATCTTGTCTTTGTTTCACTTTAATCAATGCTTCAAAATCCAGCGACCCAATTCCTACAGCATGGCCAAAACAATTCCACTCGATTCTCTTCATGAATAACACCAAAGGGAACCTTCAGGTTGTAGATTTGTGGTATGATTATCCCAATGGTAGGAACTTCAACATTATACAAAACCAATTGGGAAAGCTTCTTTACGATTTGGAATGGGATAATGGCACTTCTTATTACTACACTTTGGACGCTAACCAGGAATGTAGGGTTATGCATTTTCCAGTGGGAATTCTTAGCCCTAATTGGCTACAAGGCGGAAAGTATTTGGGACAGAGATATATGGATGGGTTTCTCTGCAATGTATGGGAAAAAGTTGATTTCATTTGGTATTATGAGGATGTTATTACTAAGAGACCCGTTTACTGGGCTTTCTTCACAGGTAAATGCTTTAATTACAAGTCTCTTAAACTTTGCATTTTCTTTTAGTTAATTAGTATTAATTATTGCTGTATTGTTTTGGGCACGGAGTTGTATGCCAATTTAATTGTGATGTATGCCGTCTGTCCTAATACAAGCATTGACGAGAAGTCACACAGAAATAATTTGTTCCAAATCAAAGCTCGTTTACACAACTATAATAAATTAAATTTGGGTTGGTGCAGGTATGGTTGCGCATGTAATGACTTTTGAAGTAGGAAAAGTGCTAGAGGATCCGAGTTGGCAAGCCCCTGTTTACTGTTTCGAACAAGAGAAATCTCCCGTAATCGAGAATTTAGGAAATGTTGATGCTTCAGTTATCAGACTCATGGGATCAGCTGTGGATGTTTCTTTACTGCTCTAATTCTTGTTTTATGAAATTGAAATCATTTCTTCTTGATGTTGTTCTTAGACCTCATAAATCTGTCAACTGAATTGGCTTAAAAGTTGGTCAAAGTAGCTTAAACGCACTTAGTAAACAATGCGAAAAACAGTTGCTAAGTGTTTGGAATGATAGAAAGTATTTTCCTAAAGTAAATGTTGGTCATCTACCCAATTGGTTGGCGAAAATCGTTTTACTTCACAAATAACATAAATTCTTATTCCATCTCATATATATATATATATATATATATATAATTCAATCAACATTTTAGATGTCCTCATACCATGTTTTACATCTTATCTTATGTAAGTATTATATGCCATTCAATCTATTACTCTTCAAAACGCTAGAAAATGTATAAATGCACTAGATGATGCATGTGTGATTTTGCTTCGAGTCTGTTTGTCATCCAAGACTAAGACTCTTAAATTAATGTTTCTGTTCTATATTTCCACCATATATACATCTTACTTATCTAATTTAACATTATGTCTACAATAATTTACTCTCTTTAGATTTTCAGCTTATTGCACATAAAAATATTTCATCTCTGGCCATGAGAATATAATGAGTTAGAAATTGATCAAAGTATTTGTTGGAAGCTGAGATTGAAAATGTTGTGAAAATAATACAAGGTTTGGCCTTTCCCATTTACGATTAATGGTGGACTTCGTATGTATAATGTAGGTCGAGGAATTAGAAATTCTATAAAAGTGGAATTTAGAGAATGACTGGATAGAATAAACAATTAATTGTATATATAACAACTTCAATACAAAATTAACAATGTCCTAGATCGATCTCTGGTAATTAATCTGAAGACGACATTGTTTGCTCCAATTCAATCTAGGAACTGTTGTTGATGTACAAGTATAAAGCAGCAAGTGCAACAACTCCAACTCCAATAGCAATAGGCAGTGCATTCCTACATCATCATAGATTATGTTGATTTGCAGAAACTGATAAAGAGAATAGGTGAAAATTGAAGGAAAAGAAGTTAATTACCCAATAGCCTCATCTCTTTTTAACTGTTCTTTCCTGGCCTTACGAACCTCTGTGGAATTAGCATCTTTGGTTACTTTAGGTTCATATGGCCTGAATCTTCTTTTAGGAGCTCCACATACTGCAATCACAAAACGAACCCACGGAATTTTGGTACTATAGTTGTAACTTGTAACACATACAGAAGCCTTATTAATTCATTATAGTAATTAATAAGACATAAACTTCGGAGTGTTATAGTCTGGTGGTCTCCTTATATATTCTCACCTCATAAGCTAGCTTTTGAAGTTGAGTTCTCTTCTCTTGAGGCGGATGCAATGTATCGGCACCAAGTTCAATTACTTTTGACGCGGAGCATAAATGTATATGAAACTGTAATATATAGCAATTTGAACTCATAACTTTAAAAAGACAATGAGTTCATGCTAAAACCCTTACACGTTGAACCCATAGAAATTAAATCCTAAATCCGCCTCTGGTGTTGAAGCATAGTCTACCATGGTAGCCGCGGGAATTTTTCTTGTAGCTCGCCTTCTTCCTCTTTTAAGAGTTATACCGTTTATAGGAATAATAACTAGGCCCAAGGTCTTCTTCTTTGTATGGTATCAGAGCTAGACTAATCTAATTCTTAGTTTATCCGATGTTGAAGTTGAACCTCCAGATTATGTTGTCTATACTCCAGATAAATATTACTCCTATCTTATTGAAGTGTTTTGTTGGCCACAAAGCCACATTAGTGTAGAAACGTATTTTCTATAGTATCGCTAATTATTCAAGAGGATAAGATTTCAATCGAAAAGAAACCACAAGATATTGCTAGCTAATTGTTACCACGGAGACTGATTCCTAAGTATTTTTGCACAATCACAAAGAACGATAATGGCAGGATTTATACAGTGAAGTTACTATAAGGTTTGATGCAATGATATAAAAGAGTATTTACCAGGACAGAAGTATTTGTCAGGTTGCTTCTCGAAAGGAGTCCTGTCATTGTAAATGTACCTGCACCATAATCATCCCAAAACATCTACATTAGTACTACTATTATACCATGAAAAGCATAAAGCATGATCATTTTGAGCAGTTTTTTGAAACCCAATAATTTTGCTTTAACATCAAAGTCACTAGGGGCGGAACTACTAGTTCGGACAAATCCAGTAATTAAACTCGCTATGTAAGTTCGAAACCTATAAATTTCAAATCCTGACTCCCCTAATTTGAATTCAAACTCTAAATCCTAATTTCATCTCTATTGGCAACAACAACTCAAGAAGAAGTAGAAAGAAGACTTAATTAGAAGATTACCCGCAATCCCGGCAAATATAAGCCTGCTTGGAGGCAACGCGCATAGAAAACTTAGGGGCAGTAGCAGGAGCAGTACCAGACAATGGTGGAGGTGGGAGCAACAGATGAACGGATGGAGAAAAGAACGAAGATTTCAGAGCTAAACGATTTGGTGGCAGCCGAAGGCCACTGTTACCACCATTTGGAGCTAAAGGAGTAGCTGCAATTCTAGTGGGTGTTTGCAGGGCCATTTCTTACAATTTTGTTACTTTCTTTGCTTGCGAGCTGTTTGATGAAATGATTAAACAAAGAAAGAAGAAGTAGAAGAGGAGGTGGAGGAGATTGAAAACAAGTGGGTGATGTTTCAGTGGTAAAATTTGCGTTTGCGTTGAGGTAATAGTGTCTACAAGTTATACGTGGAACGCGTGGCTGTCATGCTCCCCATACAAACCCACTTTTTCTCATCTTCTATATACTTCCATCTCTCCCTACTAATTTCTCCTTAGATATTAAATTGGTTTATACAATTATAAAAAATTTATAATTAGTTGTTACAATCAGATATGATTCAATAAAATTGGACTAAAGTCAAACTCTTAATAAGATATTTTTAATATATTTAGTAAATTTCATACATATTTTTACTTGAAGTGAGACTTTAGAGAAAAATATAAGACAGAATGAAAAAGAATGGGCAAATCATAATTCAATGATAGATAGATGAATACGAGAAATTGAAAAAACAAAAAGGGATGAGAACTTGATTTTATAAAATACAAAAGTTGAATGATGGACGTTGCAAACTTTGTCCATTGTTTCACTTGCATCCTGCACCGCCTTCCAACTACGATGTCTTGTGGTGGCTCATGAATAATTTAGTTTATGTAATGAAAAATAAATGAGAGTAAGTTGAATTATTAGATTTACTTAAGCGATTAAACGAATAAAGAGAAAGAATTTAGTAGTGTGACGGACAAGTTAGACTAGAAACGGAGGAATTAGGTTATACCAATAACCCGAGAGAGGAAGAATTTTATTAAATTTTAATGTGAGAATAAATTGTTAGATCTATTAATAACAAAAACTAATTATACAATTTTTAATTTTTTGTATACATTAGTATTAATTTTTGAGGCCACAAATTTTTGGGGCCTAAAGCAAATATTTGGCTTGTTGGGAGTTTAGCCGCCACTAATTACAATTTACAATATTGATTGTGTACGAATTTTTTTGAAGCTAAATCATATTGAATGTTCTTTTCAGCTGCAACTCCCCTCCTCCCCTATGGCTAACAAATCGTGTGATCTACATAATTGTTTTTTCTTCGTTCTGTTTAATAGATTTCTGTTATTTGTGGAACGAGATCGAATTTAGAAGAGGAAAGTAATCGCAACTAAGAACAGAGAAGTGAAAGCTGAGGAAGAAAATGAATCTTCATTTCTGTAATTAATAACTGTACAATAACGTGTTCATTTTATACAAGTCTAACCACTATAACTAACTACTAACTATGGCTAGCTAACTATACTCTTCTAAACTGTGGTTAAGTTATGTTACACCTCTAACAACACTTATACTACTACTCTCAACACCCTCCCCTCTCAAGCTAGAGGAGGTGAAGATATTCATCCCTAGCTTGGATAATAAGTAGCGATGTTGTAGCCTGCTCAAGCCTTTAGTGAGAAGATTAGGTTGCTGATCAACAGTGTTAACATAGACAGTGTGAATCAACCCCGACTGAATCTTTTCACGCACAAAATGACAATCGACGTCTATGTGTTTGGTTAGTTTGTGAAAGACAAGATTGACAACAATCTGAATTACTGACTTGCTATTACTGTAAATAGGAACTGGAGCTTGTTGATCAACTCCTAACTCTTTAAACAGACCAACAAGCCAAACAATCTCAGCTACAGTCGAGGCAAGACTCATGTACCCCGCCTCAGTAGAAATCCTGGAAACTGTTGATTGTTTCTTGGATTTCCATGAAATGAGGGAGTCACCAAACTTCACTAAGTATCCAGTTACAGATCTTTTGTTGTTGGGACATGCTGCCCAATCAGCATTATAGAAGGATGATAGAGATCCAGAGCATTGAGCCTTCATTAAAACCCCTGACCAGGACAATGCTTAACATACCTCACAACTCTGAGGGTAGTAACACTTCTAAATTTGGTGCTGAGGGTATAAAACTCCGAATTACGTGTTATGTGTTTGGTGTTGAGGTGACACACATGCTAGGTGACGGGCGTGTGGGCGTGCATCGTGTGAATTGTGACTCCGTTATTCCTATGGTACTGTCTAGCTACCTGTTCTTATCTGTAACCATAAAATCTCTACGTACTAGAGCTATTGAGATGTGATCCATATTAGAAACCATGTCTACACTACATGTTTATTCTATTGGGACCCACTGAGGTCATATTGTTGTTGAATTATTTGTTTAGTTGCAATTTCATACTCAGTCATGTTCATTCATTTCATATCAATCTCAGTCTTTGTTGCTATTTATTGACACATCATATCATCATTTTGGGCTAGTTTCATGGCATTGTGAGCCCGAGCTACTGGAGAGATTGATAACTGAGTAAGGCCGAGGCCCTGATTGTGAGGATATTGATACTATAGCACGTGAGTTGCCCGTGGGGGTCTAGATATTGATACTATAACACGTGAGTTGTCCGTGTGGATCCAGATATTGATATTACAGCATGCGGGTTATCCATGCGGATTATAGCGCTTGGGCTGTAGGAGCCCCTCCGGAGTATGTACATCCCCAGTGAGCGCAGTTGCTTGCAGTTATTATATTTAGGCTAGATCCGCCCTGATAAGTACTGAGTGACTGAGTGTGTCGAGTGTTTGAGCGCGATGAGTGGAAGGTATGAGACAGTGAAATTGAGTACTCTGAGAGTGTGAGTACATGAGTTCATCACTGAGATGACTGCATTTGACATGCGCACTTGAGATACATGCATAAAGATGCATTTCCTTATGCTACCTGGTTTTGGGTGACATTCATGGTTTCACCTGTATATTGACATATAGGCATAGAGATGTATTTTTACTCATGCTATCTGAAAATGAAACGTCTTGTATTGTTGAAAGGTTTTTGGGAAAAATTATAGTTTTCAAACTTACTCATATTTTCGGCGATTTCGGTAAAAGATTTGGGTTTCACTGATATATTTGAAAGGCAGATCTATTTTCTAGAACTGTAAAAGAGCTGAGCATTTTATCTCTGAGTTACTTATTTTATTACTTTCATAATGTTGTTATGAACTGTTGTTGGCTATTGGTGTCAGACTCCGACCCTTGTCCTATCTCGTCATTACTTTCAACCTAAGGTTATGTTTGTTACTTATTGAATACATGGGGTCGGTTGTACTCATAATACACTTATGCACCTTTCATGGAGATGTTGGATGTTGCTGTTGCTGTGATTGATGGGAGCTGGAATTGAAAACGTACCTGCATTCCGGTTGTAGCTGCCTCTTCTTCATAGTAGCCTTAGATTTATAAAAATCTGTTTATGTACATTTCGAACAGATAATGTATTTATTTCGTACCAGCTTTGTAAATTCTAATCTTAAAAGCTCATGATTTGTACTGCCAATCCTTGGGGAATGTATCAAATTCAGATATTTTCTTTTATCTATTTGTCTTATTAACTTCATTGGAATTGGATAGTTGTTAACTGGCTTACCTAGTATGTTGGGTTAGGTGCCATTACGACTAGTTGGATTTTGGATCGTGACAAGTTGATATCAAAGCTCTAGGTTCATAGGTTCTACAAGTCATGAGCAAATGTCTAGTAGAGTCTTGCGGATCGGTATGATGACGTCCATACCTATCTTCGAGAGGCTACAGGAGATTTAGGATATACTTCCCATATTTCTTTCCTTATCATGTGACATTGATTAATATTTAAGCGTAACTTTTTGAATTCCTTCCACGCATTCGTGTGCGCATGTTAGCACTCGGTATCAGCTGTGCATCGATGGATTGTGATTTCATAGATGAGGTGCGAGATGTAATTTTGTGTGTGCTGATTATGGACCAGTCTGGAGGACTTGAGGCTGGTTTTTATTGTATCTTGAGCATGGGAATTTTAGTTGTGTGAACACGTGCTTTTGGACTTATATGTACAGTAGCGTCCCTATGAGTGGAGTTTGTGATGTAAAAAGGACTATTGGGTGCTTGATTTCTGTCTTGACATGACGTATAGTCTCGAGTTATGAATGTATTGGAGGATCTTTCATGTCGTTTAACTGTAGAACGAATTAGGTTCTCATGCCTTGTTGGTGAGTTCAGACTCAGAGAGATTAAGTGATTGTGTAGTAGTTGTGGCTGTGAAAAGGTATAAAGAGATATTAGTTTGAGGCCAAGCAGGTGGGTTATAATCTGCGGGGTAATCTACAGATGTGTGATCCTTATGATGTTGTGTGGAGAGTTTCTTTCTACAAGCAGGTTATATTTGTTGCAATTTGAGTTTGGATTGGTCGAGAAAGTTGACATGACAATCACAAGGGCGAATGCGAGATTTGCAGAAGATTTAAGGTATTAGATGGTTTGTGTTACATGAGCTTATGAAGGGCTTAGTTGAATCTCACTGCGGTATTATAGCAATAATGGGGTATGGTTATTGTAAGTTATCAGATGTTTTATTCCATGGCCTTGAGCCAAGTGGGGGAGTCTTCTATCGATAAGTTGATTGCGCAGTTATGTGTTACAATGGTTTCAGTTTGAGGTGTACTTGTGAATCAGTTATGACTTGTAAAGGTTGAGATCGAGGATGACTCGAGTAAAGGAATTTCTGGATACGGGTTATGTTACACTTTATGGGTATATGGGAATCATGAGGTGATTGAGTTGTTATTCATGAATGAAGTAGTGCGCGTGGAGTAGGAAATTACTCGGTTGCTTAAAGGTGTGGATTACTTATTCGGGTGTTATTGTGCTAATGGGGCACAGGTCGTTCGGCTCATTTGGTCGGTGCAATTGATATTTGAGTATAGTGGACGACTCCCGAGAAAGTTTTAGTGGGTTTAAGATTTATATGTAGCAACTGAGAGTTTTCTCGGATTTGTATATGGTTAGAACTTGAGATTTACATTGGATGGTATAGGGACTCGCAGTTTTTCTATATCATTTTGGATTATACACTTCAGTATCAATGAGGTGAAGGAAACAATTTTAGGTTCACATAAGGTCTCTTCAGAGTGCGTGTATCAGTTGTGGTGCTTTGGGGTGCTTAAGAGGGAATTCAGTAGCTTATGGGCCTTAGAGCAGTGCGGTTTTATGCTAAGATATCGTGGGGTGAGTTTTGGTTAAGGATATTGGTATTCTAACAAGGAGAAGTGTCAACTTGAGGGTAATTCGGAAGGATCTCGGAGAAATAGGACAACTTGGTAGTAGGTTGGATCAGCACGGTAAATGGGTGTGATTGGTTCGTTGGGTGCTTGTGATATGGTGGGTTTCTACAGGTGATTTGTGGAAACACTCTTGGGTTTGGCGACCCACGTGGCTTGGTTGAGTTAGAGAGATTCAGTTCTAATGACCTGATTATGTGCAAATAAATTTTGGAGAGTTCTCGATGGTTTCTACCATGATTTGATATGGATATTTCCTACTGGCGTGAGGAGCATGTTGTGTGTTCTGATTTTCTCCTAGATGAGATCAAATAGAAGGTATCTGACTGATCGGGTATGTATTCTGCTTGTGACTCAGAGTTGATTATGAGATTCTTGTACTTTTCATATGATGGCATGATAGATGCGGTGTGTTGTGTGGGATGGAGATTTTCATGTGCAAGGTCACAGTTCAGTTTTGAAGGGAAGTTCATGAATTCTTATACAACATGGATGGTTTTTGATGTTTAGATGAATGCTATAACTACTTGGTATTGCTTGGTAAGGGCGCACATTTCAGAAGACACATTGTGTTTTCACATGCAGATTCTTCATTTGTATTGCGGTGCTCACCTGGTTGATCGACTGTTGATTTTCATATATTGCTATGTGGCATGAAAGAATTAGAGAAGTATTCCTCGTAGAGTGATCGTGTATGAGAGATGTATTAGACATTCAGGTGGTGGAGTTGGGATCAGATATGGTGATTCGTGTGTTCTATGGATTTAGAGACCGAGAATTCTCAGAAGCAGGTTGTTTCGTGGTTGTGGACCGTGAAGAAATGGCCAAAGCTAGCCATATGATAGTATGCTTTATGGTTCAGTCGTTGTGAACTTTCGAAGGGTTATGTATCTATTTGTGGGTGACTAGAGTTGATTTGGTTCCATTGGTAGGCCCAATTAGGATGTGTATTCTACATCGAGTCGGATTAGTTGGCTCCATACTGCTACTGTTGAGCGATGTTTCATTCAGTTAGAGTTGAGCTTATTCGTGTTCTGATATGATCTATGTGTTACTCCTCTATGCTACGAGGAGTTGTGATTCGTTGGTTATATGCACACATGGTTTCTATTTGGGCCTTATGGCAGAATTTGAGCGAGATGGGTACTAGGGTGCCGAATGATTGATTGCGCATTGGTTATGTTCTTTCCAGATTGTGATATTGTCTTGTTTTCTCTCCATGGTTATGGTAATGCACTTTGGGTGCTTGACGTCGAATTGCCCGTGGTTATTGATTTTGAGCAGGGTGGCTTGAAGTATTTCATATGGGCCAGTGTTTGGATTGGGTCACACATTATAGCGGAGTTATGTTGAGGTATGATCCTTTGTGTTAGATTCGTGTGTTATGATTCTACGGTGTGTGATTTTCAGCATTTCGTTGTGGCGGTACTTGTTGAGCTCGTGGGACGGTTCTCTCGTTCGAGTCATTTCTCATGATTGAGTACATTGAATTGTTGCGTATTGGTGCACGGATTGTACGGTTAGTGGCTCTGTAGTATTGGTGTGGCGTGTCATCAGAGCAGTTGGTATCTGATAAGATGAAGTCGTCAGATCTAGAATGGGTGCTATCAGATCTGATTGCGGTATATATGGAAAGATAATATCGTGAGTCGATTTAGAAATTTGGCTATAATTCTTGTCGAAGGAGGGAGAGATCCGTGATTTGTTGATCTGATGAGTGGTTAAGGGTTTCTGCATGTTTCTTTTATCATTGGCAGTGTACGAAGGTTTTAGAACGAGGTTTTGTTTGATATGAGGTTTATTACCAAAATTGGGTTGTTTTGAGCAACTACAAAAAAAATTCTATGGGTAATTGAGTTGTGTGCTATATCCTGTGATTGTGTCTTGGGTAATGGTTGTGGATTGATACAACTTCTTCAGACTTATACGGGGTGTAGATGCGAGATTCAAATCTTATAATTAATTCTGGATGTTGGAAATTAGATTCTCTGGTTTACGGGTTAAGGTTGAAGTAATGATCTTCTGTTATGTTGTGTTGTCGGGCATATGGAATAGGGTGACTTGGAATCACCCTCGGGTATGTGCATTGTAAGGTTACACGGCAGTTTGGCAGCTTTGGAACAACTCTTGACACGTTCAAGGACGAATGTATGTTTAAGTGGGGGAGAATATAATGACCTGACCGGTCGTTTTGATCATTTGCACTTCGCTCGGTAGTTTGGGGGCATGAGTAGCTCCATATAATGTATTAGGACTTGGGTGCAAAATTTGAGTTTATTCCGAGTTGATTTGATATGTTTCGGCGTGAGTTTTTGGATGTCGAAAGTTCGAAAGTTCATTAAGCTTGATTTGAGGTGCGTTTTGACGTTTCGATGTTGTTATGCGTGATTTGAGGCCTCGGGTAGGTCCGTGTTATATTATGGGACTTGTTGGTATGTTCGTATGGGGTCCCGAGGGGCTCGGCTGAGTTTTGGATAGGTTTGAGCTGTGTTGCGCTCGTTTTTCTTATGTTTTGACGTCGTTTCTTCAAGCATAAATGGTACCACATTAAACAAATGAGCTCCGATTTCTGTGTTGATTGAAGCTAGATCCGTATTATAATTATTGAGCCATAGAAAAATGAATCGTCGAATTTTGAAATCGTATGAGGATTTTATGGTCATTTTACTAAGAATTGGGTTGCGAGATTTTTCAGATTAATTACGAAATTGACACTGACTTCGTATTTAAAAATCTGCGCTATTTCCAAATATTGAAACCAACATATCTCCTTCATTATAAGGTCAAATGGAGTGATTCAAAAGCCTAACTTGACTAAATTTCACAAGGAATCCATTGAAGGCATCAAAAGCGAGTTTCGGGTTTGTTTGGCACACAAAATGAAGCAGAATAGCTGCGCAAAAATACTTAATATCGAAGGTTTGTTCATTTGGTCATATTTTGAGTTGGGGAGCTTGAATTTGGACAATATTTGGAGGTGATTTTCACCATATAGATTGGGGTAAGTGTTCTACACTCAATTTTGGTTATATTTCATGAATCCATCTTCGTTTTTGGCATTTGATTTATGATTTCAAAGTGAAATTTGGGAGTTTTGTCAAAAATTTCATAAAGTAAATTTTTGAGTTTTGAACATCGATTCGGAGTTGGATTTGAGTGAAACTAATATGGTTGGACTTGTAATTGAATGGGTTGTCGGATTTTGTGAGTTTTGTCGGGTCCTGATGCGCGGGCTCGAGTTTGACTTTTTGGTCGATTTTGGGATTTTGATTAAAGATTCGACCTTTATCGACTGGGTTTGTTTCCTTTGGCACTATTTGATGTATTTGAGTTTCTTTTGGTTACTTTCGAGCCGTTCGGAGGTTGATACGCGTGGGATGGTATTTTAGAGCATCGTTTGATTTGCGCGGTATTTGATGGCTTGTTCGAGGTAAGTAACACTTCTAAACTTGGTGCCGAGGGAATGAAACCATGCTAAGTGACGGGCGTGTGGGCATGGACCATGTGAATTGTGACTCTGTTATTCCTGTGGTAATATGTAGTTACATGTTCTTATCTGTAACCATGAAATCTCTACGTACCAGAGCTATTGAGCTGTAATCTATGTTAAAAACCATGTCCAGGCTACATGATTATTCTGTTGTACCCACTGAGGTCATATTGTTGTTGCATTATTTATTTAAGTTTCAATTTCATACTCAGTCATGTTCATTCATTTCATATCTTATCTCAGTCTCTGTTGCTATTTATTGACACATCATATCATCATTTTGGGTTAGTTTCATGGCATTGTGAGCCCGAGAGACTGGATAGATTGATGAATGAGTGAGGCTAAGGGACTGATTGTGAGGATATTGATACTATAGCACATGAGTTATTCGTGCATCACGTGAGTTGTCCGTCAAGGGCGGACCCACCTAGAGCCAAGAGGGTTCATATGAACCTGCTTCGTTGAAAATATTTGGTATTTTATATAGGTTTAATTCTGTAAAATATGGATATAATCCTTTATTGAACCCACTTGACTGAAGATGATCCTTTGGAAAGATGGTCAAGCGGGTTCAAATTTTAGCGTATGTTGTGAGTTCGAAACTTGCTGCAGCACTTGGGCAGCTTCTTTTGCGTAATTTTTGTAGGAAGGGCCTAATAAATAGTTACCCTTATTAGTTGATTCTTCCTTTTCCTCTATATGCTTTAGTTTTTATTTCTATTTTTGTACTTTATTTTTGTTTTACATTTCATCTCTTTACTAAAATCTAGTAGGAAATAGTTTACAGTTTATTTTACTCTACTAGTTGCAGTAAGCCTGTGCTGAACCCGGACCCAAATTCAAGGTCAAAAAGTAATACATATGATTAAAAAGAAGAAGTTGTATTATGTTTTTAAGTTTTCACCAAATATCATATTTTTCCTCATAAAAAATAATTGAGCATACTCAAATTTAAATCAAGATAAATTTAAATACACCAACCCGTTTTCAGTCTGGTATTCCTTATGAATCTCGAATTGATATACCATGTATCATATTTAATAGATTTTCTTAGAACTCGTATCAACACACAAAGAAACTAGGAATAACATTACTTAAGTTCATACAATCTTCTTAACAAAAAAAAAAAACTATAAATGTCCACACACCAAAAGAGTTTAAAAATATTAGGCTTAATATGTTTTACTCATCTTGTTAATATTTGATCCTTTTCACTTTTAAAGGATGCGTTTTTTATGTAGCCATAAAATTATGAAGACCGATAAATTGGAGTTTGGATGCTTACATGTTTTTCCTTAATTTGTAAAGGTAAAAGGTACATAAAGCTATAGTACTTCAAAAGTTCGTATTATAGAACCAAACATTTTGGTTAAGATGCAACCATGACTCCATTTGAAGGTTAGTGCAAGGTGAGAAGTGATTGTAGAAAGATACTATGTACTATCTCCTATAAGAAATCATAAAATTACAAAATAGACTTAAAAGTGGTATTATTAACTCAACACCTACAAAATTGATAGAGTAAAAGATAGCAACTTTAAGGGCAATGGTTTTGGAAGCGGGCGGTTTAGAAGTTCGGCCCAGTTTTTTTGGTGTCGTAGGGGAAACTTGAATGTGAGGACGGGAAAAACTTTCTATTGCCCCTTATTATAAATAGAATATTAAGCCAAAAAATATTTACTTGCTTCTAAACATTATTAAATCAAGAGTAAAGAATATATAATACACTTTAAAAATTACATAATTAGTGTAATGTTTAATAAGGGTAGTTGTTTAAGGGAGAGTTGGATGTGAGATGATAATAATCATTAATAGTAGCTATTTAAGTGGCGCTCACATAATCATTCTAATAGAAATATTTACATAGAAATGTATGGGAATGATAAATTTATGTGGGGTCCATTGATCATAATAGTCTTTAACCTTGTTTAACGTATAAATTACAAATTAAATAGGGCCTACTGTTGCAGCAAACTCACACGTGTTACTGAGACATTAAGGGTGTGTTTGGTATGGCGAAAAATATTTTTCAAGAAAATATTTTTTTGGAAAACAAGTAGTAATCTTATTCATTTTTCGGTGTTTGGTACGCAAATTAAGGAAAATTTTTTGTCAAGAGTATTCTTAAATAATTTTGGTACAATAAACACGAAGCCATAAAATTTTGAACCAACAACCTTCCAAACCCAAAAATTTCTTAAACTTCTGAACAACAAAACTTTCAAAATTGCTAAATTTCGAACCCGTAAATTTTATAATTTCTAAACCCGTAAACTTCGAAACACATAAACCTCTGAACTCATAATTTTGAAACTTATAAAATTTTAAATCTATAAACCGAAAGATGAAAAAAGTAAAACTAAAAATATATAAAAAAATATTTGGGGGGTGAGGGTGGGGAGGGGAGGAAGGGGGTGGGT
>MDKI01149893.1:0-28908 GCA_005239505.1 Nicotiana paniculata | reverse complement strand
AGTGATTAAGTAACAGTTTAGTATTTTATAGACTCAATTGATACGTAAAATTCCCTGTGGGATTGACTTTGGGTATAATACCCCAGATTATATTTGCAGCGCCCATTTAGTCTTTCTATAAGACATAGTTAAAGATAGTAATTGGGTAGTAAGGAGATGATACCCCCCTATACTCCTGTTTAAAATAAATTGAATATGGTATTTGTCCAAATTGTTTTTATTCTTTTTTTAGACTAATTCGCTTAATTTAAGTTCGGTCGAGACCCACCGTTGTGGACCTCGAGGGGTGCCTAACACCTTCCCCTCAAGGTAATTTGAGCGCTTACCCGATCTCTAGTGATGTAAACTGGTTATATGAGTTAACTGCTCTAGGTGTCCTAACACACCTTAATCCGTTTGGTGGCGACTCTTCCAATTACTTACCCATCCCAAAAAGAGGAGTTGTCCCAAAAAATGTCGAAACCCGATTTCGCGAGAAAAAGGGGGCGTGGCAGGAGCTGTGATGGATCTAAGGTTGAGGAGAAGTGTGTATATTTCGAGAGCCAGTTTGGATTCATGTCGGGGCGTTCGACTACGGAAGTCATTCAGCTTGTTATGAGATTGATGGAACAATATAGGAAGAGGAAGAGGGACTTGGATATGGTGTTCATCGACTTTGAATAGGCTTATGATAAAGTCCCGATGGAGGTTCTATGGAGATGTTTGGAGGCTCAAAGGGTGTCTGTGGCCTACATTAGGGAGATTAAAGACATGTATGATGGAGCGAAGACCTGTGTGAGGACAGTGAGAGGGGTCTCAGATCATTTTCCGGTCATGATGGGGTTTCATCAGGAGTCAGCACTCAACTATTTTTTGTTTGCCCTGACGATGGACGTACTGACTCACCACATCCAAGGGGAGGTGCCTTTGTGCATGTTATTTGCAGACGGCATTGTTTTGATTGACGAGCTGCGAGACGGTGTTAACACGAGGTTTGAGGTGTGGAGATAAACTCTGGAGTCTAAAGGTTTCAAGCTGGCAGAACCAAGACAGAATACTTGGAGTGTAAGTATAGTGGTGCTACTCAGGGAGTGGAAGGGGAGGTGAGGCTGGATTCAAAATTCATCCTTAGGAGGGGATGTTTTAAGTACCTTGGGTCTATTATACATGGGATGGGGAGATTGATGAAGATGTAACACACTATATTGGGGCGGGATGGATGAAATGGAGACTTGCTTTCGTTATTTTGTGTGACAAGAAGGTATCACCATAACTTAAAGGTATGTTTTATAGAGTGGTGGTCAGACCGGCTATGTTGTATATGATCGAGTGTTGCCCAATCTCTCACGTCCAGAAGATGAAGGTTGCAGGGATGAGGATGTTGAGATGGATGTGTGGGCACACTAGGTTAGATAGGATTATGAATGAAATTATTCGGGACAAGGTGGATGTGGACCCTATTGAGGACAAGATGTGAAAGAACGACTTAGATGGTTTGGTCATGTGAGGAGGAGAAGCACAGGTGCCTCGGTAACGAGGTGTGAGAGGTTGACATTGGAGGGCCTTAGGAGAGGTAGATGTAGTCCGAAGAAGTACTAGGGTGAGGTAATTAGGCATGACATGCCGCAAATACAACTAACCGAGGACATGACCATTGATAGAAAGGGTTGAGGTCGAGGATTAGGATAGTAGGTTATATAGTCTAGATTAATTGTACTGGTAGTGTAAGTATGTACTCTCGCATTTGGTTGGTATTAGGTTTCTTTGAATATCTGTCGTCTTTTGCGTTTTGATCATCTTACTATCTGGTTATATATGATGCTTTTACATGGTTTCTCAATGTTGTCCTTTCTTGTTGCTATTGTGGTACCTATAATTTTCTGAGCCGAAGGTCTATTGAAAATTACCTCTCTACCTCCACAGAGCAGGGGTAAGATCTGCGTACACGCTACCCTCTCAGACCCCACTATGTGAGATTATACTGGGTATGTTGTTGTTGTTGTATTATCCGTTATCTGGTAAGTGGTAACACTGGAGGCTGGAGCAAAGTACCATCTCCAGGCTAGAACATTCTTTTGAATATATCATTGTATAGTGTTTTGGGTTACCAAATAGGCACTCATACAGAAGCGTATTTAAAATTTAAAATTCATAAGTTCATGTAATAAGCTCAAGTTAATATACGATAATAATGGAAGTTATAGTTTAAAATTAATAGATATTTTATAAAGTTTTTAATACATATAGAAAGTATAAATAAAAACTACTGAGTTTACGTGAACTATAAGAAGTACTGTCTGCCTCTACACCAGAAGGCCTTGATTAGGAGTGGCAAACGTGCGGGTCGGGTCGGGTGGGTCGGGTCGGATATGGTTCGAATAAAAAATGGGTAATGAAAAAATGGATAAATTATCCGACCCGAACCATATTTAGTACGGATAAAAAATGGGTTAACCGGCTGTGACGACCCGATTTCCCACCCCGGGACCGTGATGGCGCCTAACACTGCACTTGCTAGGAAAGAAAATATTAGAGGTTTACAACATAAAAATCTTAAAATTTTCGGAGTATGACTACAAACCAATACATGAAAATAAATAAGGAAGCGAAAATTCACAATAACACTGCGCATATGATATTTATATATCTATCTACCCACGATTTGGAGTCACAACTCACGGACTACTATGATTATCTACAAGTATTTGGTGGAAAGAAGAGTATACGACTGTTTATGAACAAAGTAAAACAGTAATGAGCATATAGAAGGGGACTCCAGGAATCTGCGGATGTTGGCAGATCTACCTTGGGTCTCCTGCGTAGAAGTCAGCTACAAATCTCGGAATCAGCTCGGACCGATACCCGGATCTGCACATAAAGTGCAGAGTGCAACATCAGTATAACCGACCCCATGTACTGGTAAGTGTCGAGCCTAACCTCGGCGAATTAGTGACGAGGCTAGGACAAGACACCCATATATAACCTGTGCAGAAAAATAATGTACGGACATAATAACAAATAATAGAAGCTACACAGACAGTAATAAGAGGGGGAGAACATGCTGGGGGAAGTACAAGATCATGAGAATGGTAACAGTAACGAAAACAACAAAAACATACTTTGCCAATATAAATATTAAAAACATAGCACAAACAAGTGCACGACATCACCCTTCGTGCTTTTACTCTCATCCTTACCATAATAAAGGATCGAAATGATGATAATGAATATGAAATGGCACGGCATCACCCTTCGTGCTTTACACTCTTCCTCACATTATAATGAAAGTAAATATGCAATGGCACGCATCACCCTTCGTGCTTTACACTCTTCCTCACATGATAATGATAATAAATATGCAATGGAACGACATCACCCTTCGTGTTTTACACTCTTCCCCACATGATAATGATAATAAACATGCAATGACACGACATCACCCTTCGTGCTTTACACTCTTCCTCACCCAAACAATAAAAAACAATAACAACATGAAAATATCTAGTTTAAGCTTGAATAATACGAATAAAGAATACAAGGATCACAAGAATAAGACTCAGTCGCATGCTAGGACTCGACAACAACACATAGGTACTCGTCACCTCATCTATACGTTGTACTCAACAATCAACACATGAAAAATAGGCAACAACACCTAATCCCTCAAGCCATGGTTAGACACAAAATATACCTCGATCCGCCGGCCACTCACTGCTCAAGTACTGTATTTCCTCTAAAATTCACCTCCAACCCACTCGTATCTAGTCATAATTAGCTTAATACCATCAATTATCGCTAAAGAAATCAATTTAAATACATAAATTTAGGTTTCCTCACATTTCCCCCAAAAAGTCAAAAATCGACGCCCGACCCGCTTGGTTAAAACTCGAGGTATGGACCAAAATTTGTTTACCCATTCACCCCCGAGCCCGAATATGTAATTAGTTCTGGAATCTGACCCCAAATCGAGGTCTAAATTCCCAAATTTACAAAATCTCCAATTCTCCTAAAATCCCTAATTTCTACCCTTAAAGAACAAGATTTAGGACTAGAAATCTAATAGGTGTTGATGGAAATTGAAAGAAATGAATTTAAGAACACAAATCTATGATTTGGTGTTGAATTACCACTTAAAAAATCTCCCAAGGTGGAGTTCTAGTGAAGAAGATATGAAATTTTGAACAATTCTCGTATTGGAGTCTGTTTTTAAAACATTGGGCAAGTCTTCATCGCGTTCGCGTGAAGCCTGCCGCGATCGCGATGCACAGCGGCCTACGGCCTTCGCGTTCGCGAGTCAATCTACGCATTCGTGGAAGCTCCCCCCGACCTTTCCGTTCGCAATCCAAGTCCCATATTCTTCACGTTCGCGATAGACAAGTCGCGTTCGCGAAGGGTAGCACCCTCGTTGCTCCGAGTTCGCGACCCTGTCTACGCGTTCGCATAGAGGAAAAACAACCCTTGCCCATTTTCCCCTTTGCGATCGCGTGAAAGGCTTCGCGATCGTGAAGCACAAAAATCCTGTGCACCAGAACATCAGAAACACTAGAATTTTCCTAAGTCCCAACTACCCGTGGCCTATCCGAAACTCACCCGAGCCCTCGGGGCTCTAAAACCAAACATGTACACAAGGCTAAAAATATCACACGGACTCACTCGTGCGATCAAATCACCAAAATAACACCTTGAACTACGAATTTAGCACCAAAACTTATGAATTTCTCAAGAACACCTTAGAATTACTATTTTCTCAACCGAAGGTCCGAATCACGTTCAATAAGCTCCGATTCTTACCAAATTTCATAGACAAGGTTTAAATATCATAATGCACATGTACCGGGCTCCGAAACCAAAATACGGACCCGATACTATCAAGATCACACATTAAGCAAATTCTTCAAAATCAATAATTTTCAGTAATTCAATTTTAGTCAAAAATTCAGTTCTCGGGCTAGGGACCTCGGAATTCGATTTTGGGCATACGCTCAGATCCCCTATTTTATTACGGACCCACCGGGACCGCCAAAATACGGATCCGTATCCATTTACTCAAAATGTTGTCCGAAGTCAACTTAAATCACTTTTAAATGCCAAATTTTTTTATTTCTTCAATTTTCCACATAAAGGCTTTCCGGAATTACACCCGGACTGCGCACGGAAATCAAGAAAGGTAAAAGTAAGATTTTTAAGGCGAACGAGCGCATAATAGAGTCCTAGAACACAAGATGACCCTTTGGGTCATCACAATCTCGACCTCTAAAACAAAGGTTCGTCCTCGAACGGACATAGAAAAGTACCTGAACTGACGAACAATTGGGAATATCTACTCTGCATGTCCGACTCGAACTCCCAGGTAGATACCTCAACAGGCTGACCTCTCCAATGCACTCGAACTAAAGGATAACTCTTCAACCTTAACTGACGAACCTACCAGTCTAGAATGGCTACCGGCTCCTATCATAAGTCAGATCCTTGTCCAACTGGACAGAGCTGCAATCTAATATGTGGGACGGGTCACCATGATACTTACGGAGCATGGACACATGAAATACTGGATGAACTGATGATAACCCTAGAGGCAACGCAAGTCTATAAGCCACTTCTCCCACTCTATCAAGAATCTCAAAAGCCTCGATATACCTAGGGCTCAATTTGCCCTTCTTTCCAAATCTCATGACACCCTTCATGGGTGATACCCGAAGCAATACTCCCCGACCATGAATACCATATCAAGAACTCTACGGTCGGCATAACTCTTCTGCCTGGACTGTGCTGTACGAAGTCGATCCAGTATAATCTTGACCTTGTCCAAGGCCTCCTGTACTAGATCTATACCCAATAACCGAGCCTCTCCCGGCTCAAACCATCCAACTGGTGACCTGCACCATCTACCATCTACCATATAATTCCTCATAAGGAGCCATCTGAATGATTGACTGGTAGCTGTTGTTGTAGGCGAACTCTGCTAGGGGCAAGAACTTATCCGACGATCCTCCAAAATCTATAACACAAGCGCGAAGCATGTCCTCCAAAATCTAAATAGTACGCTCAGACTGCCCGTCCGTCTGAGGATGAAATGATGTGTTCAGCTCAACCCGCGTGCCCAAATCACGTTGTACTGCCCTCCATAAGTGCAAGGTAAATTGCGTACCTCGATCAGAAATGATAGACACGGGCACACTGTGAAGATGGACGATCTCCCAAATATAAATCCCTGCCAACCGCTCCGAAGAATAAGTAACTACCACATGAATGAAGTGCGCTGAGTTAGTCAGCCTATGCACAATAACCCACACGACATAGAACTTCCTCTGAGTTCGTCGGAGCCCAACAACAAAGTCAATAGTGATACGCTCCCACTTCCACTCAGGAATCTCCATCTGCTGAAGCAAACCACCGGGTCTCTGATGCTCATACTTCATCTGCTGACAATTCAAGCACCGTGCCACATAAGCAACTATATCCTTTTCCATCCTCCTCTACCGATAATGCTGCCGCATGTCCTGGTACATCTTCGCGGCCTCCGGGTGAATAGAATACCGAGAACTGTGAGCCTCCTCAAGGATCAACTCAGGAATCCTTATCAATATTAGGAACACATAAACGACCCTGCATCCTCAAAACGCCATCATCTCCAACGGTAACCTGCTTGGCACCACCGTGCCGAACTGTGTCCCTAAGGACTATCAAGTGAGGGTCATCATACCGCCGATCTCTGATACGCTCAAACAAGGAAGACCGAGCGACTGTACAAGCTAGAACACGGTTGGGCTCTGAAATATCCAATCTCACAAACTGGTTGGCCAAAGTGTGAACATCTGAGGCTAGCGGCCTCTCGCTGACTGGAATGAACGCAAGGTGCCCATACTCACTGCCTTCTCAATGCGTCGACCACTACATTGGCCTTTCCCAGATAATACAATATGGTGATATCATAGTCTTTCAATAGCTCCAACCATCCCCTCTGCCTCAAATTGAGATCTTTTTTCTTGAAAAAATACTGAAGGCTGCGATGATCCATGAAAACCTCACACGGCACGCCATAAAGATAGTGCCTCCAAATCTTGAGCGCGTGAACAATGGATGCTAACTCTAAATAATGAATAGGGTAATTCTTCTCATGAACATTCAACTGCCGAGATGCATATGCAATTACCCTGCCCTTCTGCATCAATACCGCTCCGAGCCCAACACGGGAGGCATCGCAATACATCGTGTAAGAACCTGAATCTGATGGTAATACCAATATCGACGTTGAAGTCAAAGCTGTCTTGGGCTTCTGAAAGCTCGCCTCACACTCGTTCGACCATCTGAATGGGGCACCCTTCTGGGTCAACCTGGTCATCGGGTGTGATGACCCAAAAAGTCATCTCTCATTTTATAAAGTCAAAACTACGTTCTGAGGCCTTAAAAACGTCCTTTTATCTCACCTCATTTTGCGTGCACAACCCGGGCGTATATTCGGGAAGCTTCTATGTGAAAAACTGAAAAAATGCTAAAATTGGCCTTTAAAATTAAATTTAAGTTGACTTTGGTCAATATTTTGGGTAAACGGACCCGGACTCAGACCCGTGATTCGAAGGTCCCGGAGGGTCCGTAGGAAAATATAGGACTTGGGCATATGCCCGGAATCGAATTCCGAGGTCCCAAGTCCGAGAAATGAATTTTTGAAAGAAACTGATTTACTGAAAATATAAGAGTTTTTGGAAATTTGGTTATATGTGAAATTTATGATATCGGGACCGTATTTTGGTTTCGAAGTCCGGTACAGGTTCAATATGATGTTTGAGTTGTGTCTGTAAAATTTGGTAAGAAACGGAGATCTTTTGACGTGATTCAGACCCGTAGTTGCGGAATTTCATACTTTGGAAGTTTTGGAATTTTTCTTGGATTTTAATGCTAAATTCGTTGTTTAAGATGTTAATTTGGCGATTTGATCGCACGAGTAAGTCCATAAGATGTGTTTGAGTTTGTGTTCATGTTTGGTTAGGAGCCCCGAGGGCTTGGGTGAGTTTTGGGTAGGTTTCGGGGTGTTTAGAGTTGAAGAATCACTGCTGGTGCAGCAGTTTTGGTGTGCCCTCACCTGCGAGCCTTGGGCCGCAGGTGCGGATAACCAGCTGCAGGTGCGGTCTAGCCCCAGCCAGCCCAATTCCGCAAGTGTGACACAATCTTCGCAGAAGCGGTTCCGCAGGTGCGGCCCTCAGTGGCCTAGCCCATTTCCGCAGGTGCGATGGATTTTCCGCACCTGCGAAAGCGCGGGTGCGACCCCGGCACCGCAGGTGCGAGGGTCAGGCGGTGTTTAAGTTAGATGTTTCACCTGATTTCATTTTCATTTCTTCACCAAAATAGGAGACCAAGGGTGATTTTCTCAAGAGAGTTTCTTCCTAAATCATAGGTAAATGACCCCTAACTAGTTTCTTTCAACTTCCTAATTCATCAACTTCTATCAAGAATTCTAGGGTTTTAATGGTAGAAAATTGGGGATTTGGGTAGAGTTAGGGTTTTTGGAATAATTGGAATTTAGACCTCGTTTTGAGGTCGGATTTCTAGACTAATTACATATTCGAGCTCGTGGGTGAATGGGTGATCGGGTTTTGGTTCGAACCTCGTGACCAAGCGGGTCCAGGGTCAATTTTTTATTTTTTGGGGAGAATGATGTAAAACCTATAATTAAGCGTTAGGATGGAATTGTTTGGCATGTATTGATGTTATTGAGTTGAATATGTCTAGATGCAAGTGAATTGGAGTCAAATTCAAAAGGGAAAGCGGTAATCGAGGCTTGAGTTTGGTCGTGGAATTTGAGGTAAGTGTTTGGCTTAACCTTAGCTTGAGGAAATTGGTGTTGTGTCTTATTTTCTATGTGTAAGTATCATGTTCAACGTATATGTGAGGTGATGAGTACCTATACGTTGGTGTCAAGCATGCCCATGAGTCGAATTTGGTGATTTATATGATTTTTCGTAAGTAATGTTTGAGTTTCACTTTATAGTTATCCATGTTGGTGGAAATTCCTTGATATTGAATAGTGTTGAGTATTAGTTTCAGTGGAAGAATTTTTTTTGTGAAGTTATGTACTAAAAAGGATTGGATATAGCTGTTTTCCCTTGTCGGGATGGTATTAATTCCACTGTTGATTCCCTTGTCGGGACGTTATGGTGTTATTTCTGTTTACTCCGTTATTTTTCCTTGTTGGATTGCTGTCATTTGATGTGTTTGGGTAAGTAAGAGTGTAAAAGCACGAAGGGTGATGCCGTGCATGAGATTTTCAGTGAATATTAATGCACGAAGGGTGATGTCGTGCCGATATTGTGATTTTAAAAGCACGAAGGGTGATGTCATGCCATGATAGAGAGATAATGCACGAAGGATAATGTCGTGCCATGATATTGTGAGGTAAAAGCACGAAGGGTGATGCCGTGCCGAATATATTGACTCTGATGATGAGGACGAGAGTAAAAGCACGAAGGGTGATGTCGTGCACTTGTTTTCGCATTACTATTTTGTTGCTTAAATTGATATCTAAATTGTGCCATACTTCGTTATTTCCGTTATTTGTTCAGCATGTTCCCCTTTTCCCTTATGCTTATCTTTTTATTTCTCATTGTATTATTTTTCTCCGTATACTATTAAACTGCACAGGTTGACTTTGGTTGTCGTGTCCTAGCCTCGTCACTACTCTGCTGAGGTTAGGCTCGACACTTACTCAGTACATAAGGTCGGTTGTATTGATGCTACACTCAGCACTTTCGTGCAGATCCCGGTGTAGGACCCTACGGACCATAGATCGAGGTTGCTGCCTTCAGTCCAGTGGAGACCCTGAGGTACTCCTGCAGACATCCGTAGGCCTTGGCGTCCCCTCCTACTTCTTTTTTTCATTATGTTCTATTTATTTCAGAAACAAATGTACTTATTTTATTCAGACCGTTATAGGTATTATTTATAGACAGACCGTGAGTTTGTGACTCCAAATTCTAGGATTGGTTTTTGTGAAATTTCGTAAATGCATTAAAATTGAGTTTATATACCTTGCTTCATTTTATACTTTTATTTATGTTAAGTGTTGTATTTCACATATTATTAGATAATGATAAAGGAATATGGTAAATTGGATATTCACGTTGGCTTGCCTAGCAGATTCAACGTTAGACGCCATCACGGTCCCGGCGGTGGAAAATTCGGGTCGTGACATCGGGGCTGCTATAGATGAAAACCCCTCCACAAACCGACGGTAATAACCCGCCAAACCCAAGAAGCTCCTGATCTCCGTAGCTGAAGTGGGTCTAGGCCAGTACTTGACTGCCTCAATCTTCTTAGGATCAACCTGAATACCCTCTGCTGACACGACATGGCCCAAGAAAGCGATTGAATCCAACCAAAACTCGCACTTTGATAATTTAGCATACAACTGACTTTCCCTCAAAGTCTGGAGCACTATACTGAGGTGTTGTTCATGCTCCTCCCGACTGCGGGAGTATATCAAGATGTCATCAATAAACACAATCACGAAGGAATCTAGATAAGGTTTGAACACTCAGTTCACCAAATCCATAAATGCTACTGAGGCATTAGTCAACCCAAAAGACATCACCAGAAACTCATAGTGCCAATACTGCATACAAAAAGCTGTCTTAGGGACATCGGATGCCCTAATCCTCAACTGATAGTAGCCAGATCTCAAATCAATCTTTGAAAACACCTTGGCACCCTGAAGCTAATCAAACAAATCATCAATCCTCGACAACAAATAGTTGTTCTTGATAGTGACTTTCTTCAATTTCCGATAGTCTATACACATCCTTATAGACCTGTCCTTCCCCTTCATGAACAACACCGGTGCACCCCAGGGCGAGACACTAGGTCTAATAAAGCCCTTATCAAGCAAATCCTGTAACTATTCCTTTAATTCCTTCGACTCTGGTGGGGCCATCCGGTATGACTGAATAGAAATAGGTTGAGTGCCTGGAGCCAAGTCAATACAAAAGTCAATATCCCTGTCGGGCGGCATCCCCGACATGTCTGCAGGAAATACCTCAGGAAACTCACGAGTAACAGGCACAAAATCCATAGAAGGAACCTCAGCACTAGAATCACGAACATAAGCCAAATAGGCCAAACACTCTTCGACCATACGTCGATCCTTTCTATAAGAAATAACCCTATTGGAGGAATGGCCAGGAATCCCTCTCCACTCTAATCGAGGCAACCCCGGCAAGGCTAATGTCATTGTCTTGGCGTGATAATCCAAGATAGCGTGATAGGGTGGCAGCCAATCCATGCCCAATATAACATTGAAATCAACTATATCAAGGAGCAAATGGTCTACACTGGTCTCAAGACTCCCAATAGTGACCACACACGAACGATACACATGATCTACAACAATAGCATCCCCCACAGGCGTGGACACATATATAGGGGCACTCAAAGAATCACGGGGCACAACCAAATATGAAGCAAAATAAGATGACACATAGGAGTAAGTAGACCCCATATCAAATAGAACTGAAGCATCTCTACTGCAAACTGAAACAGTACTTGTAATGATAGCATCAGATGACTCGGCCTTAGGTCTGGTTAAAAAGCATAACATCGGGGCTGGGCCCCACCACTCTGGATCATATCCCTGGGACGACCTCTAGTTAGCGCGCCTCCACCTTTAACGGCCTGACCTCCACCTCTAACAATCTGGCCCCTACCTCTGACTGGATGAGCAGACGGTGTAGCTACTGGTGCCAAAATCATGGCACGAGAACCCTGGTACTGTAAACTGCTCGACGCACGAGGGAAATATCTAGAAAGGTGCCTCGGATCACTACAAGTATAACAAGACTTTGGCTATTGAGACTGCTGGCCAGCAAACTGACCCTGTCGACCTAAATAACCACCTTGAAAACTCTGAAGAGGTGGTGCACTGATAGGAGCTGGTGGTGCACTATAGGCTGGCTGACCAGAATAAGACATATACGAGCCACAACCACCTGGGACACCGTGGAATGCCTGGAGTGCTGAATGTAATGGCCTGGGATGATGGACTCTACCATAAGTACCCCCGCCTCCAGACGAGGCACCGCTGAATCCACTGAAATGACGGGGTCTCTTGTCCGACCCCTGACCTCCCTGTCAAAGAACCATCTCGACTCGTCGGGCCACATTTGCCACATCCTGGAAAAAAATCTCACTCCCTTTCTCCGTAGCCATCTGCAATCTAATAGACTGAGCAAGACCCTCAATAAACCTCCTCACTCTCTCTCTCTCTCTCTCTCTCGTTGCAGGGAGCAAAAGAATATTATGACGGGCCAAATCCACGAAACAGTCTCATACTGAGTAACAGTCATGCTGCCCTGCTGGAGACGCTCGAACTGACAGCGGCGCTCCTTCCTCAAGGTGATAGGCAGAAATTTCTCTAAGAAGAGATGTGAGAAATGGTCCCAAGTAAGAGCAGGCGACCCAGCTGGCCTAGTCAATAAACAATCCCTCCACCATTTCTTGGCGGAGTCATCTAAAAAGCAACAAAGTCAACCCCATTGGTCTCCAATATATTCATGTTCCGAAGAACCTCGTGACAGCTGTCAAGATACTCCTGAGGATCCTCTGAAATAGCACCACTGAAACGAACTGGAAAGAGCTTGATAAACCTATCCAATCTCCATAAGACCTCAGAAGACATAGTTGACCCATCACAGGACTGTGCCGAGCAACCGGCTGAACTACTCCGACTGGATAAACTGCTGGAGTCTGAAACTGGGGACCCATCTGCTCCGGAGTAGGAGTAGCAGAAGTCTGGGCTCCTCCTCCAGCCTGAGATACGGCTGGTGCCATGAGGAATGTGTCAGTCTAGGCCACACTCTCCATAAGGCCCACTAATCTTACCAAGGCATCTTGAAGCATTGGGGTGGCAATAAACCCCCTCCGGGACCTGAGCTGGTTCGACAGGAATAGTCTGAGGTGGAACCTCCTCATCGAACTCTACATGAGGCTCCACAGCTGGGGCTACTGCTCGGGCCCTGGGCTGAGCCCTGACCCTGCCTCGGCCTCGGCCTCGACCTCTACCCCTCGCAGAAGCTGCTGCTGGAGGATCCGGTTGTTGATAAGAAGAAGAAGCGGTACGTGTTCTCGCCATCTGCGAGAGAATAAGAATAGAAAAGTTCAATCAGTATCAAGATAAAAAGATTCGCACGACAGAGTTGAACAAAAGTGAATTTGTTCCTAACTTTATAGCCTTTGAGAGATAAGTACAGACGTCTCTGTACCGATCCCCCAGACTCTACCAAGCTTGTCCGTGAATTGTAAGACCTAAGAAATCTAGTCTTATACCAACTCGTCACGATCCGATTTCCCACCGTCCGGACCGTGATGGCGCCTAACGCTGCACTTGCTAGGCAAGCAAACATTAGAGGTTTACAACATAAAAATCTTAAAATTTGCGGAGTATGACTACGAACCAATACATGAAAATAAATAAGGAAGCGAAATACACAATAACACTGCCGCATATAATATTTATATATCTATTTACCCACGATCTGGAGTCACAACTCACGGACTACTACGATTTACCTACAAGTATTTGGCAAAAAGAAGAGTATACAAATGTTTATGAACAAATAAAACAGTAATGAGCATATAGGAGGGGACTCCAGGAATCTGCGGACGTCGGTAGATCTACCTTGGGTCTCCTGCATAGAAGTCAGCTACAAATCTCGAAATTAGCTCGGACCAAAACCTGGATCTGCACATAAAGTGCAGAGTGTAGCATCAGTACAACCGACCCCATGTACTGGTAAATGTCGAGCCTAACCTCGACGAACTAGTGACGAGACTAGGACAAGACACCCACATATAACCTGTGCAGATAAACAATGTACGGACATAATAACAAATAATAGAAGCTACACAGACAATAATAAGAGGGGGAGAACATGCTGGGGGAAGTACAAGACCATGAGGAAAAACCTTCGCGTTCGCAATCGCGAGTCAATCTACGCGTTCGCATAGAAGAGCTTGACCCCTCCCCCAAGTCCCATATTTTTCGCGTTCGCGAAGGCTAGCACCCCTGTTGCTCCGCGTTCGCGACCTTGTGTATGCGTTCACGTAGAGGAAAAACCACCCCTGCCCATTTTCCCCTTCGCGATCGCGAAGCACAAAACACTTGCTCACCAGAACAACAGAAACACCAGAATTTTCCTAGGTCTCAACTACCCGTGGCCTATTTGAAACTCACCCGAGCCCTCGGGCTCCAAACCAAACATGCACATAAGTCTAAAAAAATCATACAGACTCGCTCGTGCGATCAAATCGCCAAAATAACATCTAGAACTACGAATTTAGCACAAAAACCTATGATTTCTCAAGAACGCCTTAGAATTACTATTTTCTCAAGTGAAGGTCTGAATCACGTTAAATCAGCTCTGATTCGTACCAAATTTCACAGACAAGGTTTAAATATCATAATGCACCTGTACCGGGCTCCGAAACCAAAATACGGACCCGATACCATCAAGATCACACATTAAACAAATTTTTCAGTAATTCAATTTTAGTCAAAAATTTATTTCTCGGGATAGGGACCTCGTAATTCGATTCCAGGCATACGCCCAGATCCTATATTTTATTACAGACCCACCGGGACCGTCAAAACACGGATCCGGATCTATTTACTCAAAACGTTGACCGAAGTCAACTAAAATCACTTTTAAATGCCAAAAAATTTTATTTCTTCAATTTTTCACATAAAGGCTTTTCGGAATTAAGCCCGGACTGCGCTTGCAAATCGATGCGGGTAAAAGTAAGATCTCTCAGGCTAACGAGAGCAGAATAAAGTCCTAGAACACAAGATGACCCTTTGGTCATCACACCATATTATCCGTGCCATCTTGCATATGATCACTTTTGGGAGAATTCTTATGCCTCATTTTGTTTTTTTAAGATTAAGATGTCTGAATCTGAATATACATCTGAATATATTAAGATGTGTATTAAGATCTGAATAGAAATAATTAAGACCGTTTGATTTTTAACATCTGAATGTATAAAATTTATCTTTATTTGAAAATTAATAAACATAAATTCAAATGGAATACTAACTAATCTAATATTCTATCAATAAAATATATGATTTTTTAAAATATGATAGTTGTTGGGGGTGATGGCTTACAGGTAAGTGCCGACTAGAGGCGGCGACTGGTGGTAGTTTTGGTTGATGATGGTGGTTCATGCTAGTAGCTAGTAGTGATTGGTAGCAGTGGAGATTATGATTGAGGATGGTGTTGGTGGGTGGTGATAGTTAATAATGGCGGGTGGTGGTAGTAGTTGTGATTGAGAAATGTGGTGGGTGGGTAGTGGTAGGTTATAATAATGGACAGTGTCGGTTGTAGTTGTTGATGGTGATGGGGTGGTCAGTTGTGGTAGTTGAGGTGGATGAGTGTTCATTGTAGGTGAGAATAACATATATTGGTCAGAGTGGTGGGAATAGTGGGTGGTGATGGTCGATAATGGTGACAGCTATGATTGAGGATGATGGTGACATGTTGGTGGCGGAGGTGGTGGTGGGGATGGTTGTGGTGGTAGTGGCATGGTAGTAATTGATAATGGGTAAGCGATGTCGACAGTTAATAATGAATATATGATAACATCTTAATGAAATTAAGTCTTTGTTATATATTTTAATCATATAGACCTATTCAGGCCCATTAAGTGATTGTGAAGTAAAAAAAATGAACACACTTAAGTGGTTGTGAAGTAAAAAAACAAACACACTTAATGATTAAGATCTGAATAATTAAGATTCAAACTTTAAAAACAAACGCAGTTAATATCTGAAATTTAAATGATTAAGATTCAAACCTCCATTAAGTGCAAACAAATGAGGCCTTAACCTCCCTAACTTGAGGAACCATCAATTTGAGGCTTTACAAATGTAAAGGTTAGACTCATTGGCTATCCATTGGTTATCCATTTTCTAAATGGATAATATGGTTCTTATCCATATTTGACCCGTTTTAAAAAAGTGCATTATCCAATTCATTTTTTATTGAATAATATGGATTGTTAACCGTTTTCTTTTAACTATTTTGCCACCCCTAGCCTTCATAAATGACAAGTCAAAAGTCATGTGGTAGGACTAGCATAGAAGGTAACTAGCTCTTACAACAGAGATGGTGATTTTACCAGGCATCCGAGAAAGTAACTTCATAAGACTAAGCATGTTCTGCTGAAAAAGAAAACACAAAAATACGGAAGCCTAAGAAATAACCATCGGACAACTGGGAAAAAGACAATACAACTGCTCCTTAAAGAGAAGAGCCATGGAATTCTATTACTTTTTGATATTCCAAGCGTGGGATGACCGAGGCCCGGTTGCAATTCCCTCATAGTATTGGCTGGCAAGCTTTCCCTTGTTCCATTGTATGACAAAGTCAGAGAATAAATCGCGTGCAGTCTCAGATGAAAGATCTGAGAAGAACAAATTCTTCTTATCTTTCAGCCAAGTAGCAAATTCATTGTTCTTAGAGAAATAATCATCTTTTGATAACTCTTCAAACTTGTTTTTCTGAGAAAGAAGGTAAAGCAAAATAATTAAAATCAAAGATGGAGGAATAAAGCCCGAGTCAAAATGGATGTCCTACTTATTTTCATAAAGGAAGTCATGAGAAAGAACAGAGGCGAAAACAGTTACTGCTACAGTCTAACAACTTTTCAAGTATTAAAGAGCTCTGATAGTGTGGACGCCATTAACAATTCACCACACAGAAATTATAGCCCTTTTTGTATCTGACAGGTTCTTTTCAAAAGAATGATTCCTCCATATATGAATACCTTGGTTTACTTCACAAATATTTTATATCTGCAATCAAGATGGCAATAGTCCAACCAAGATTTCAGATATCACAACTGAAGAAAATGGAACTCCAGTATTTTTCCAAGTTTACAGACTTATTTCTAAGCATCAGCCAGCCACATTAAGACTCTACAAGAATTAACATCATTAGCTGAAAGGTCATACCACAAGAAAGCTATATCTAACTATCAGTTCCAGCCAAAACGGAAAAAGACAAGCAACCTATTATATTCAACAGATTCAACACCAACTTAAATCAGTGCTACCTACATACAGCAACAAATTAGTGCGAAGGATAATAACTACGCGAGCAGATAACAATTTTCCTTCCACGAGATATGATACAGAGAAAAATGATAAGCTTGAGAATGTTATTTTGAAGCAAAAGAAATGCAGGTATTAAACAAGAAGCACTCACCGATTTATCCTTATGTTTGTGGTTCTTGGTTTTGTGCTTTTCCCCTGACTTCTTCTCTGAAGCAATATCAGTGAGTCAGCGTGTCTAACATATCTTCTAGCACCAAAACAGTAACATACAGGGAAACCATTTAATTTAAGTGCACACATCTCCCTACGTATAAATATACAACATTTAAAATATCAGAAACGACCACTTGCTATAATAATCATACAAAATAACTATAGTGGTATATGTGATGATCCACAGGATCAAAACTGTAGTAGTGAGTAATTTCTAATGAATAAACACCCAGTTCATCAAAAAAAAAAATAATATAGTGGTATAAATCTATAAAGCTACCAACAAGATGTCACCATGAGTCACAAAATAATGGAGTGAAACCTAATAATACCAAGAACAAAGGTTAGTACCATGAAGTAGAACCAGCGATCCAGCCTTTGATCCTTTGTTTTCATTGTAAAAGATTGCCTAAAATCTAACAGAGCATCACTGACAAGTCAAAACTCTATCTCTAAGACTATTAGTTACTCCATCACTATATAAAGAGTTGAAAGAACCCAATGGAACCCTAATTCTACTTGAACAAAATGAGCACAGCAATCGAAGACCTTTTCAGTTATTAGGATAAGATATCCTAGCTTTGACTCGCATCTGTACATGGATTGCACTCTAAGATCTCGGAGTTCAGTAAATGACACCATTGTAAATGGAAGATCTGAACAAAGAACTCCATTTCAAAGAAGAAGGCATAGCCACTAGTAAGCACCCCTCATTTCCGAAGGCAAATGGTGTTCTAACAATTTGCACATATTTGTGTGCAGCCTTAATTTATTGTTTAGTTGCTTAATAAATGGCAGATCACATAACCTACACGTAACTATCAATTGAATTGGAAAACAAAGCAAAAGGATTGCTGAGCAGCATAACACTTGCTTTCCCTTTTCAAACTCATTATACTAATCAGTGCAGCAAACCCTAACAGCAACAACATCAAATACTAAATCGCAAACGTTTTACGGAACTAAACGAACCCTTCTGAGGCCCAATTAAAGAACAAAATCCCTAAATTTTCATAATAAAATCAGTAAATTTCGTTGTAATAATACTGAACAGAACTCATATACAAAATTTAAAACAAAAAGTAAAAATTGTGCAAGTACCTTCACTAGAATGGCGTTTGGATTTATGGGATTTGTGCTTCTCCTTCTTGGATTTGTCCTTCTTTTCTTTCCTTCGTTCTTCATCCCCTTTGATATTCTGGCGTTTGCTTTTCACTTCATCTGTTTAAGCAGACACAAATACGTATAAGCCCATATATATATATATATATATATATATATATATTCAAAAATTATCTCTTTGCAGCTTTTGAAAGACACAAGAAAGGAAAAAACCTCGTGGAGAAGAAGGCGAATTTCTCTTATGCTTCCTCTTCTCCTCCGTCGTCTTCTTATCGCTCCCCATTTACTCGCACCCCTGATTCTATTTCCCTTCCTTTTATTTATTTTATTACTAGTCATATAGCCCGCGCGATTACAACAATTTAGGGCTCGTTTGGTAGTGAAAGAATAAGTAATGTCGGGAGTAAATTTAAAAAGCTTATCTCATGTTTGATTAAGAGAAAATTGTAGTATAATTAATTCGAGAATTAATTATTCCGGAATTATAGTATTTTTTGTCTATAAAAAAACAAAATAACTAATTCTAGAATAATTAATCATGGCATAACATCTTTCCAACCAAATGACCCCTTATATATTTGATTACATCACACATATATCTATATATATTAAAGGAATGGAGTTATTGTTGTACTAAAAATGTGTTAAACTCTTTTGTCAAATGATTAATGAGAAAATAAAAGGTGAATTCTAGTTAAAGATAATAACCATCAGATCTGCAGTTTAGATATATTGATGAAGTAAGGCCGTGTCCGATATTAATGAACGCCAACCAGAAATGCTTAATGATTGTAAATGAATGTAGTAATGAAAGTACGCAATAAATGTGGATAATGGCAATAAATGTAAATAAAAGGAGTTTGTCACCCAAATGTTAGATGACTTGGATGATTCTCCTTTCTGACAACAACTTGAGATAGTAGAACTCGAAGGTGGACAAGGATTCCTTGGATCTTGTGAATAAAAGATGTATATGGAGAAACATAATTAGTGGACAAGACAAGCTTTTGTATATTTAATAGTCAACCCTTTACAATATGTCCTTATCAAAAAAGTAAAGATCCCCTTTTTGTTCCTTATCTCTTCCTATTTATAGGGGATATTCCTAAGAAACCCTAAAAGACAATTGAAGGAATAAATGGAATATTCCTTCCCGCTATTCTAAGACTCATTCTAACTGTTGTCGTTATTCTGTGATGACCCAAAGGGTCATCCTGTATATTTCTAGCTAATTCTGTGTTCCGAGATCGTGAAAACCTCCTTCTGTCTTACCTCGATTTGCATGCACAGCCCGGACGTGTAGCTGGGAAGCCTTTATGTGAAAAACTGATAAAAATGATAACTTTGTATTAGAAATTTGAATAAAGTTGACTTCGGTCAATGTTTTTGGTAAACAAACTCAGACCAATAATTTGACGGTCCCGGAGGGTCCGTAAGAAAATATGGGACTTGGGCGTATGCCCGGAATCGAATTCCGAGGTCCAAGTCCGAGAAATAAATTTTTAAAGAAAATTATTTTCTGAAAAATATAAAGATTTTTGAATATGAAATTTGAGGTGAAATCTGTGATATCGGGCCCGTATTATGGTTCCGGAGCCCGGTACAGGTTCGATATGACTTATATGTGTTATCTGTGAAATTTGGTAAGACACATACTTAGTTTGACGTAATTCGGACCTTAAATGCAAAATTTGATGTTTAAGGAAGTTTTGAGAAATTTCATTGATTTTGAGGCTTAATTCGATGTTTATGATGTTATTTTGGTGATTTGATTATATGAATAAGTCCGTAGGATGTTGTAGAGGTTGTGTGCATATATGGTTTTGAGTGCCGGGGGCATCGGGTGTGTTTCGGATAGGTATCGGGTCCATTTTCCTTATTTTTGAACAGCTAAAATTTGCCTTCTGGTTTCCTTCTATGCGATCGCATAGGAGTAGTTGCGATCGCATAGTGTTTCTTTAATCCACCCATTTTTTCTTCATCGTGATCGCACTACATTGTCCGCGATTGCATAGCTCTACTAGTGATACCCTCCGCGTTCGCTTCCTGTCTTACGAGATCGCACAGTAGAAAATGGGGCTGGGAGCAAATCTTCAATGCGGTCGCATATGGGCACCTGTGTTCGCATATCACCTGGGCAGTAACCACATTTTATTCAATGCAATCGCATATGTCTCTTCGCGATCGCATAGTACTCTTTTGGCCAGCAACATTTTTTCTTCTATGCAATCGCGTCTTGATGTCCGCGATCGCAGTGCTTTAAATTACTAGGCAGAATATAAACTTCCAAAAATCGGGGTTTCACCATTTTAAACATATTTTGACTTCTAGAACTCGGTTTTGGAGATTCTTTGAGGGTTTTTTCACACAAATCGAATGGGTAAGTATTCTTCCACTAGAATTAAATATATTTCATGAATTAGTTCTTGTTTTATCATTTAATTTGTGATTTGGGTTGAGGGAATTGTGGCTTTTGAGAAAACTTCAAAAGTGAAAATTCATGATTGAATGACCAATGTTATCGGAATTGGATAAATTTAGTATGGGTGAACTCGTATCTGGGTAATCGAAATTTGTAAAATTTGTCGGGTTCCGAGGTGCGGGCCCAGGAGGTCGCCTTTTGGGTCGATTTTTATAAATTTGCAAAGGTTGAAACTTTATTATTCGGAATCATTCCTTATTTGTTTTATATGTACTTTGAAGTTGTTTTAGTTGATTTTGAGCCGTCCGGAGGCCTTCCCGCCTGAGAAGTCTATTTTGAGTACCGGGCTGTCGTCTTTGAGGTAAGTATCTGTCCTAACTTTGTGTGGGGGAACTACCCCTTAGGATTGAGTGTTCTATGTTGATTGTAGTCCGCGTACACGAGGTGATGAGTGCGTACTCAGACTTATTTGCAAATAGATTGCCCTTTCGGGATTTTTAGTCCATATGTTCCCCGTGTATGAATTGAAATTGTTATATCTGAATTTCCTAATTTCTAGTTTCATCTTTGCCTGCTCAAATTAGAAGTACTTGCCTAGTATTCCTTGTTTCTTATATGATCTTAATTGACTTAAATGAAGACTTTGTTTTTCCTACCGTTACATTATATCTTTCATCATAAGCCGCCTATGTGACTATCTAGTATAATCTCGCCCTATAAATGTCTAAAAAATAATTTGAATATCTATACGTTGGTCAAGCATGCCCGTGAGTCGTACCTTGTGATTTAAATAATTTTCCTCTTAAGTACTACTTAGGTTTAATTGATGACCGCCCATGTTGATGGTATTCTTTGATGCTGACTATTTACTGAGCATCTGTTCAAACTGAGTTTATTCGGTGAAGCTAATTGTCTAAGTGAGATTGGTTATAGCTGATTCCCTTGCCGGGATGATTTGGTTTCTTGGTTGCAAACTCGAATATATAGAATCGTTGTTATATTTGTCTTGTTTTCCCCTCGTTATGATGTTTTCTCTTTGTGCTTGGCATTCCTTTCAGTGGCTACTTCTTATGAGTGAGTTTTTACCATTTTTGTGATTTAAGTCTTTATATTGATTTGCTCATCGCACTTTGCATTCGATCTTGTTTGCTTTTGTGCTGGTTGTGGTAATATATGTTGTTTCTGTCACATTCTGGTTGTTTTTCCTCAGTGGCTGCATTATATATTTAAATTGGGACTACGGACAGAGATCCGGGAGCTTTCCCCCTGTACTGCATTGCATATCTAAATTGAGACTACGGACAAAGATCCGGGAGCTTTCCCCCTGTACTGCACTGCATATTTAAATTGGGACTACGGACAGAGAACCGAGAGCTTTCCCCCTGTACTCCACTGCATATTTAAATTGGGACTACGGACAGAGATCCGGGAGCTTTCCCCCTGTACTGCACCGTATATTTAAATTAGGACTACGGATAGAGATCCGGGAGCTTTCCCCCTGTACTGCATCGCATATTTAAATTGGGACTACAAACAGAGATCCGGGAGCTTTCCCCCTGTACTGCATCGCATAGTTAAATTGGGACTACAGACGGGATTCCGGAAGCTTTCCCTTTGTACTGCATTGCATGATAAATTCTGAGTTGCGGACTGAGTTCCGGTAGTTTTATCATTGAGGAGATTTGGATAGAAAGATATATATATATATATATATCTTTCTATCCAGGAAATGTTATGTCTGAAGGACTCATATTTCGAAAGTATATTTGAAAAGTATTTGTCTTGCAGAAAAATGATATTTGAAAGAGCAGTACTTGGGAAAGTATATTTTGAACATCACGTATTTTGATGATATTTGAAAGAGCAGTATTTGGGAAAGTATATTTTGAACATCACGTATTTTGATGACATTTGAAAGAGCAGTATTTGGAAAAGTATATTTGAACCCCACGTATTTTGAAGAGACTATGTTTTAAAGATTTCTCTTTATAAAAATATATAAATATACAAGAAGAGAAAGTATGTTTCAAAGAAGAAATTTCTCTATTCCGAAATGATTATATCTTTAAAGCTTTCAAAATAAATTCATGATTTAAAGGTTTTCACTCGAAGGTTTGACCAGTTTTATTGAGTTTATTGGCTAAGCCCTGACATGAATAAATTGATGCAGTGCTGAGTTGCTAGTGTTTTACTGGGTTGTGGTTCCCAACATTTGGCTTGCATTCTTTCCATTCTCTTTGCGTATTTCTATTATGCTGTCCGTTGATCGTAATTATTGAATATTCTTCTGTATTATTCGATTGTACCGTTATATATATCGAAAAATCTTTAGATAGATATTATGTTTCAGTCATTGGTACATTTATGTTTTGTTACTTATTAGACCAGTGGTGTCTTGACTAGTCCTCGTCACTACTTCATCGAGGTTAGTTTTGATACTTACTAGGCACCACCGTGGTGTGCTCATACTACACTTCTGCACATTTTACTGTGCAGATCCAGGTTATTGTTGTTAGTAGCTGCGCAAATCATTGCTGAGGAGACTCAAGGTAGTCTGCTGCTGCGTTCGCAGGCTTCGGAGTCACCTTCCTGTTTTATTTTTATTCAACTGTACTTACTTATTCCTAGACAGTTGTATTTAGATTTGGTAGAAAGATTTCGTAGAGATTATGACTTGTATTTGCCGGGTTTTGAGAAATTGTAAACTCTGTCAAGATGTCTATATCGAGACTGTTATACTTTCTTTATTATTGTTGTAGTCCAGTGGAAATGTTAGGCTTACCTAGTCCCTAAGATTAGGTGACATCACGATACCCAACGGAAGCAAATTTGGGTCATGACAAGTTGGTATCAGAGCTCTAGGTTCATAGGTGCTACGAGTCGTAAGCGAGTTCGGTAAAGTCTCGCGGATCGGTACGGAGACGGTTGTACTTATCTTCGAGAGGCTACGGAACTATGGACAATTTCACTTCCTTTATTCCTATCGTGCGAATTCATTGATCTTGAAGTTTGAAACTATCGATCCATTCTCTCACCGACGGTGAGAACACGAGCCGCGGTTCCTGATGATGTTACCCGAAGCAAACGTCGCAAGGGTCAGAGACAGAGGCTGGCAAGGAGCACGTGCCACATCTAAGATGCCTACCAGAGTAGCCGTTGAAGAGTAGCCAGAAGTTTTAGTTAGGGGACGGGCACTGGGGGTTCCTGTTGCTACCCCGGACTTCAAGAGACCTGAGCGCAGTTTTGAGTATAAGTAGTACATTGACTTAGGCGAGATTGATTCTAGTTCACCGGCCATTACACGGATCAGGGGAGGAGTTCAGACTCCCACCATCTACACTCCAAAGCAGTGAGATCATATTGGTCAGGTTCCAGTTGTCATGGCAGCATGCCACGTGGTTTCAGTTCAGCCCATGGTTAGGGCAGTAGCATCGGAGGGAGAATACCTTGGACTTGAGAGGTACAGGAAGTACCACCCTTCTATCTTTCAGTGGATTGGCGGCATATGGTGCCCCGGCTTTACTGGGGGAGTGTCACTATATTCTTCGCATTTCGGGTGTTGTGGAGACGAGAGAGATTGCTTTTATCACGTCTCAGATTCAGAGTAGTGGATTGATCAGTGGTGGCTGCATATGAGTTGGGGTAACCTGGCCGAGTTAGCTTTACTAGCATGGATTCAGTTTTTGGAGATGTTTTGAGGGAGGCAAGGAGGCCTCGTAGATCGGAGAAATCCACTAGTCCTTTATATGGAAGCAGGGTACCCCCACGGTAGAGGTTTTGTGGGTCAGCTAGTTCGGTTTGCATTACCAGCTTCCCATGGGAGCGTTTCAGGTACTCATGGGTCTCATAGGATCCGTATTGTATGTTTTCCACAGCCACATTGGCAAAGAGATTGTTTTCAGTGGGGAGATGTTAGCCAAAGGGTGAGAGATTGTTCCAGGATTCAGGTATGTGTGTTATAGCAGGGTATTCAGGTGGGTAGAAGGCGCCCAAGAGGGGGAGGCCCAACCCGTTGATGTGTTGCATATAGTAGGCTAGAGGCCGTCGTGCCAGATATCATCACCCAGGTATGGCTTGATGTGCCAAAGTGGGTACCATGGTATTTCACCATAGTCTTGTTGGTCAGGACGAATTTCCATTATTTGTTGTTTCATTTATGAGTGAGTTTCATGTTTTGCACTCTATTTTTGTGTTTGCTCCTGTTGGGAGATTCTATGAGTAGTAGCCCGTGTCTATCATTGTTTTATTCATCCTTGCTAATGGTGAAACTGGAAGTGAGTCCATGTCGTCCCTCGTGGTAAGCTTTATGTGATTCTCCTGAGTATTTTATTTTCGAGCTGTGATTTGATACTCCATTGAGATGTGAGTAAGTGAGCGCTATGATTTTGTTAGCGGAGATGAATTAGCGGGAGATATCTATTGGTATGATATATATTCGACATGTGTCATAGAGTAGAGGGCGAGACCCTCGTGATTCTTTGTGATTTGATATGTTTGGACCGGGCTGAGTACCGCGGTGGAATTTTTTTCAGGATGGAATCCTTGTGATTTGTTCATATGCTTTGCTTCTTCCTTGTTATATTGCTTTTGGTAAGTCAGTATTGATAGAGAGTTATGTCTATGGGCTTGTTTGATAGTACCTTTATATGCTTCTATTTTTCATACTCAGTCATTTCGTTATGTGCTTCTTTAGTTTAGCTTGCGGGATGTGTGCCTGGTGGTGTTAGCTGTGACTCGGTGATTCGGGTGTCTAACGATGAGGTCTTCGTGTTTATTGCATCGTTATCGGTATTATGGGATTTGGAAACAGAGTTCTTCCATATGTGGGGGCTAATTGCCAATGTTGAGTTGATTTCGGGCATTCATTGTGAACAAAAGTGCTATTGAGCCTATGTGTGATGTGCTATGTTGTGTGGTCGTGCCTTATGGGCGTAGACCTGAATTGATGCAGCTGGTTGAGGCTAATGGCGGATATGGATTTGGAATCGGGTCTTTTGGAAATGAGTAGAAGGTGAGGAATTGAGGTATGAGATTTATCGATGGTGATGAGAAGGCTATATTGCAGTTTTGATGGTGTCATCAGGCTTATGTAGGTTGGGGTGACATGGGATCACCCGGGGGTGTGTGTTGGAAGTGCGCAATCAGTGATTGAATGAGTTCAAAGTGAATCTTGGCACGTTCGAGGACAAACGTTTGTTTAAGAGAGGGAGATTGTGATGACCCAAAAGGTCATCCCGTATATTTTTAGCTAATTATTTTTTCCGAGGTCGTGAAAACATCCTTCTATCTCACCTCGATTTACGTGTGCAGCCCGGGAGTGTAGCCGGGAAGCCTTTATGTAAAAAACTGATAAAAATGATAACTTTGTATTAGAAATTTGAATAAAGTTGACTTCGGTCAACTTTTTTGGTAAACGAACCCGGACCCATGATTTGACGGTCTCGGAGGGTCCGTAGGAAAATATGGACTTGGGTGTATGCCCGAAATCAAATTCCGAAGTCCCAAGTCCGAGAAATGAATTTTTAAAGAAAATTATTTTCTTAAAAATATAAAGGTTTTTGAAAATAAAATTTGAGGTGAAACCTGTGATATCGGGCCCGTATCATGGTTCCGGAGCCCGGTACAGGTTCAATATGACTTATATGTGTTATTTGTGAAATTTGGTAAGAAACGAACTTAGTTTGACGTGATTCGGACCTTAAATGCAAAATTTGATGTTTAAGGAAGTTTTGAGAAATTTCATTGATTTTGAGGTTTAGTTCTATGTTTATGATGTTATTTTGGTGATTTGATTACACGAATAAGTCCGTAGGATGTTGTAGAGGTTGTGTGCATATATGGTTTTGAGTCCCAGGGGGCTCGGGTGTGTTTCAGATGGGTGTCGGGTCCATTTTCCTTATTTTTGAACAGCTGAAATATTCCTTCTGGTTTCCTTCTATGCGATCGCATAGGAGTAGTCGCGATCGCATAATGTTGCTTTAATCCGCCCATTTTTGCTTCATCGCGATCGCACTACATTGTCCGCGATTGCATAGCTCTACTAGTGATACCCTCCGCGTTCGCTTCCTGTCTTACGTGATCGCACAGTAGGGAATGGGGCTGGGGGCAAATCTTCAATGCGATCACATATGGGCACCTACGTTCGCATATCACCGGGCAGTAACCACATTTTATTCAATGCGATCACATATGTCTCTTCGCGATCACATAGTACTCTTTTGGCCAGCAACATTTTTTCTTCTATGTGATCACGTCCTGGTGTCCGTGATCGCAGTGCTTTAAATCACTCGGAAGAATATAAACTTCCAAAAATCGGGGTTTCACCATTTTAAACATATTTTGACTTCTAGAACTCGGGTTTGGGCGATTCTATGAGGGTTTTTCACACAAATCGAATGGGTAAGTGTTCTTCCACTAGAATTAAATATATTCCATGAATTAGTTCTTGTTTTTATCATTTAATTTGTGATTTGGGTTGAGGGGATTGTGGGTTTTGAAAGAAAACTTCAAAAATAAAAACTCATGATTTGAATGACCAAATGTTATCGGAATTGGATAAATTTAGTATGGGTGAACTCGTATCAGAATGGGCAATCGGAATTTGTAAAATTTGTCGGGTTCCGAGGTGCGGGCCTGGGGGGTCGCCTTTTGGGTCGATTTTTATAAATTTGCAAAGATTGAAACTTTATTATTCGGAATCGTTCCTTATTCGTTTTATATGTATTTTGAAGTTGTTTTAGCTGATTTTGAGCTGTCCGGAGGCCTTCCCGCTCAAGAAGTCTATGGGTTGTCGTCTTTGAGGTAAGTATCTTGCCTAACCTTGTGTGGGGGAACTACCCCTTAGGATTGAGTCTTCTATGTTGATTGTAGTCCGCGTACACGAGGTGACGAGTGCGCACTCGAAGGTATATAGTTTTTTTAGATGATGACTGCTTAACCCTTTTAAAATGTCCATCAGAAAGTGTAACCCTAGACCGGGAATTGTGTTACTTACTCGTGTCTTTGCAGGTCTAATATCATCATCTGGTGATGGGTTAGCTTTGTGCATATCATCTAAAAAATTTAGTAAAATTTTTAAATGTTCAAAATAAAATCGAACGTGTGATACCTGACGGTGGGTATTCTTTTCTTTTAGAAGTAATACTTCTTTAGATGGATGGCGTTCCAACTTGTTGGTAGAACTCTGCCGTCCATAGCTTCCAACTCATAGGCGCCTTTCCCAGCTATGCCTCGGATTTTGTAAGGTCCTTCCCAGTTTGGATTTAGCTTTCCTGCACCTGCTTCTTTTGTTGATTGAAAGACTTTTTTGAGGACGAAGTCCCCAATTTTAAAGTACCTGAGATGAGCTTTACGGTTGTAATAACGCTCTATGATTTGTTTTTGAGCTGCCATCCGTATCAATGTTGCTCCTCTCTGTGGTTCGAGCAGGTCCAGGTTGGTACTTAATTCGTCGTCATTTTCACCTTACATGGCTGTTGAGAACCTTGTGCTTGGTTCGCCAATCTCCACGGGTATTAAGGCTTCTGAGCCATAAACAAGTGCGAACAGAGTTTCTCCCGTGGCTATCTTCGATGTTGTTCTGTATGCCCATAGTACCGCTGGTAAATCTTCAGGCCAATTTCCTTTGGCTTTATCCAACCGCTTCTTTAGATTGTTGATGATGAACTTATTCGTTGACTCAACTTGACCATTAGCCACGGGGTGGTACGGCGTTGAAGTGATCCGCTTGATTTGCCAACTTTCAAAGAATTCTGTGATTTGCGAGCCTATGAATTGTGGACCATTATCACACACGATTTCCTTTGGTATTCCAAATCGGCATATTATGTTTCGCCATAAGAAGCTTTTAACTTCCTTTGCACGCACTTGTTTGAACGCTTCTACCTCTACCCATTTTGTAAAATAGTCGGTTAGTACGAGTAAAATCCGTACATGTCCTTTAGCTGTGGGAAGAGGTCCCACTATGTCCATACACCGTTTCATGAAAGGCCATGGGGATATGATTGAGTGTAATAATTCCGCTGGTCGATGCATTTTATTGGAAAACCTTTGGCATCTGTCACATTTGGAT
>MDKI01247746.1:0-14759 GCA_005239505.1 Nicotiana paniculata | reverse complement strand
CGATTTTTTAAGAAAACAAAGCCCCCATTTTCCTTCAATAAATCAAATCAATATATTTTCAAATGTGGTCATTCAAATTTCCTAAATCAAACTTAATTTGCAAAATTGAACTACTTACTTTTGGTTCTAAAAACTAACTAAATTAATTTAACTAAAAATGCATATGAAATTACTAAAGTATTTTTGTTATAATTTTAATGTATTAATTCTACAACTTGATAAGTAATTAATTCCTAAAAATGCAAATTGAACCTAAAACGGCATGAAATAAAAATGTGAGAATTTTTACGATTTTTCTGTAATTTTGAAGTATTAAATATGCATGACATACAACTAAATAAATAAAAATTCCTAAAACTCGTTAAAATTTATTTTTTGATTATTTTTTAGGCGTAATTTCCATGCGGGGCAAAAATTGGGTGTTCACACTGCATATTTATTTTGGGACTATGGACGTATTCCGGGAGATCCCCCAGCAGTGCATATTATTTTGGGACTACAGACATATTCTAGGAGATCCTCAGCACTGCATATTTATTTTGGGACTACGAACGTATTCTGGGAGATCCCCTGTATTGTATTGTGATGACCCAAAAATTCATACCTCATTTTATAAGTCAAAACTATGTTCCGAGGCATTGAAAACCTCCTTTTATATCACCTTGTTTTGCATGCACAGCCCGGGTGTATATCCGGAAAGCTTTTATATGAAAAACTGAGAAAAAAATGTTGATTTTGCCTTTAAAATTGAATATAAGTTGACTTCGGTCAACATTTTGGGTAACCGGACCGGGACCCGTGATTTGACGATCCCGGAGGGTCCGTAGGAAAATATAGGACTTGGGAGTATGTCCAGAATTTAATTCCGAGATCCTAAGCCCGAGAAATGAATTTTTGAAAGAAATTGTTTTAACGAAATTATAAGAGTTTTTGGAAATTTGATTATATTTGAAATTAATTGTATCGGGCCCGTATTTTGGTTCCAAAACCCGGTACAAGTTTAATATGGTATTTGAGTGATGCCTGTAAAATTTGGTAAGAAACGGGGGTCATTTGAGGTGATTCGGACCCGTAGTTGTGAAATTTGAAACTTTGAAAGTTCTTGAGATTTTCCTTTGATTTTTATGCTAAATTGGTTGTTTAAGATGTTATTTTGGCGATTTGATCGCACGAGTAAGTCTGTATGATGTTTCTAAGGTTGTGTACATGTTTGGTTTGGAGCCCCGAGGGCTCGAGTGAGTTTCGGATAGGCGTCGGAGTGTTTTTTAACTTAAAAAATCTGGTAAGGGTGATGTTTCTGGTGTCTGGTGTTTTACCCTATGCGAACGCGTGGTAACTCATGCGAACGCGAAGAACAAACGGGGAAAGGGGCCTGGGTACTCTATGCGGATGCACTGGCCACGACGCGAACGCAGAGCCGTAGGTAGGTTTCTCTACACGAACGCGTCTAGGCCCTTACAAACGCACTGTGTTAAGGGAGCTAGGGATGGGGGCAACTGGAACCCTATCCGAACGCGGCCAGAGGCACGCGAACATGAAGGCCAGGGAGGGGTGAGCCTACCTGAACGCATAGGCAGTGTCGCGAACGCGAAGGCCAATATGGCCCAAGGCTACGCGAATGCGAAGGCCAATATGTCCCAAGGCTACGCGAACGCGTGAAGGTCTGTCCAGCCCACTTAAACAATAGAAAAACAGGATTTTAGCCATAACTTCATATTTTCAAAACCAAGGAAGCTTAGGGGCGATTTTTGAAGAGGGATTTCACCACCAAGTTCTAGGTTTGTGTTCTTAAACTCGTTTTCTTCATTTTCCATCAACACCCATTAGATTTCTAGGCCTAAATCTTGCTCTTAAAGGGTAGAAATTAGGGATTTTAGGAGAATTAGGAATTTCACAAATTTGGGAATTTAGACCTCGATTTGGGGTCGGATTCTGAAACTAATTACATATTCGGGCTCGTGGGTGAATGGGTGATCGGGTTTTGGTCCGAACCTCGTGTTCTGACCAAGCGGGTATGGGGTCGATTTTTTACTTTTTGGGAAGAATGATAGAAAACTCATAATAAAGCATTGGGTTTGAATTATTTAGCTTTCATTGATATTATTAAGCTGATTATGTCTAGATACAATTGAATTGGAGGCGAATTCTAAAGGGAAAGCGATAATTGAGGCTTGAGTTTGGTCGTGAAATACGAGGTAAGTGTTTGGCTTAACCTTATCTTGAGGGAATAGGTATTGTGTCTTATTCGCTAGGTGTTAGTGATATGTTCAACATATAGGTGTGGTGATCAGTATCTATACGTTGGTGTAAAGCATGCCCGTGAATCGAATATTGAACTTTATGTGATTTTTCATTAACCATTACTCGAGTTTAATTTGATGATTATTCATGTTGGTAGAATTTTCCTTGGTATTGATCATTATCGAGTATTGGTTCAAGTTGAGAATTATTTCGTGAAATTGAATAACTAGGTGAGATTGGTTATAGTTGTTTCCCTTGTCGGGATGATATTGATTCTACTGTTGGCTCCCTTGCCGGGATGTTATGGTTCTTATTATTATTTTATATTGTTGATTTCTTTGCCGAATTGCTATTATTGATTTGGTTGGGTGAGGAAGAGTGTAAAGCACGAAGGGTGATGCCGTGTAAAATATTGTGAGGATGAGAGTAAAATCACGAAGGGTGATGTTGTGCCATGTTATGAATTTAAAAGCACGAAGGGTGAAGCCGTGCCATTTCAATTGATTTCTTGTGAGGATGAGAGTAAAAGAACGAAGGGTGATGTCGTGCATTCTATTTATTATTTGGTGAGGATGAGAGTAAAAGCACGAAGGGTGATGTCGTGCACTTGTTTTTGTGTTGTTACTTCTGTTGTTTAAATAATATCTAATTTGTTGCTCTACTTCGTTATTTTCATTATTGATATTTCCTCCCCTCAACATGTTCCTCTTTCTTTGTAGTTAGCTGCTTATCTCTTGTTGTTATTATTTTCTCTGTATATGATTAAACTGCACATGTTTAGTTGGTTGTCGTGTCCTAGCCTCGTCACTACTTCGTCGAGGTTAGGCTCGACACTTACTCAGTACATGGGGTCGGTTATACTGATGCTACACTCTGCACTTTTGTACAGATCCCAGTACAGGACCCTACGGACCATAGAGTGAGGAGGCTGCCTTCAGTCCATTTGGAGATTCCGAGGTAGTCCTGTAGGCGTCCGCAGGCCTTGGCATCCCCTCATACTGTATTTTCCATTATGTTCTTCTGTATTCTGAGACAGATGTATTTATTTTTTTCAGACCCTTATATGTAGTGTTCATAGACAATCTGTGAAGTTGTGACACCAAATTCTGGGTTTAGTATTCATTTATAATCAAGTTGTTAGACTTTGTTTTATTTTGCACTTTTATTACCGCTGATTTGTACATCACCTGTTATCCGTTAAAAATAAATTAATAAGGTAAATAAAAATTAATGTTGGCTTGCCTAGCGGGTTCAATGTTAGGTTCCATCACGATCCCGACGGTGGGAAATTCGGGTCCTGACAAGTTGGTATCAGAGCCCTAGGTTGCTTAGGTCTCACAATTCATGGCTAAGCTTAGTAGAGTCTGAGGGATTGATACGGAGACGTTTGTGCTTATCCCTCAGAGGCTATAGAGTTTAGGAATGACTTCACATCTATTCTTCTTTATCGTGTGAATTGATTTCTCAACACTAATTGAATTTCTACTCTATTCTCTCGCAGATGGAGAGAACACGTGCTTCTTCATCCACTGATCAGCAGCTTGAGTCTCCAGTTGCATCTCCTATGAGGGGTTGAGGACGAGGCCGAGGCCGTGCTAGAGGCTGAGGCAGGGGCATAGCTCAGCCCAGAGCAGCAGCCCTAGTGGCGGAGCCTCAGGTAGAGCTTGTTGATGAGGTTCCTACCCAGACAGTCCCGGTTGGACCAGCTCAGGTTCCCAAGGGGTTCATTGCCACCCCGGTACTCCAGGATGCTCTGGTCTGTCTAGTGGGCCTCATGGAGAGCGTTTCTCAGGCAGGTTTACTTCCTACAGCACCAGCCGTCTCTCAGGCTGGGGGAGGAGCCCAGACTCCCGCTACTCGCACTCCGGAGCAGTTGGCTTCTCAGCTCTAGACTCCATCACCTCATACAGTTGGGGTAGTTCAGCCGGGTATTGTGGCTCAGACCGGTGATGGAGCAGCTATACGAGGTTCTACGGAACATGGGGGTAGTGGAGACCAATGGGGTCGACTTTTCTATTTTTCGTCTGTCAGGTCCCGCCAAGATCTGGTGGAGAGATTATTGTTTGGCTAGACCAGCTGGATCACCGCCTTTGACTTGGGCCCAGTTCTCCAATTTTTTTCGGGAGAAGTTTCTCCCTATCACTTAGAGAGAGGATTATCGGAGGCAGTTTGAGCGTCTCCAGCAGGCTTCTATGACCGTCACTCAGTATGAGACCAGATTCATTACCTTGGCCCGTCATACTATTATGATACTTCTCACCGACCGAGAGAAGGTGAGGAGGTTTATTGAGGGACAAGCTCAGCTGATTAGATTGCATATGGCTAGAGAGGCAGGGAGTGATATTTCCTTTCAGGATGCAGCCAATGTGGCCAGACGAGTCGAGATGGTTCTATCACAGGGGAGTGGTCAGGGGTATGACAAGAGGCCTCGTCATTTTGGCTGGTTCAGTGGTGTCTCATATGGAGGCAGGGATTCTTTTGGTAGGGGCCATCCTCCTAGGCCGTTTCAGTCAGCACTTCAGTTTTTTCGCAGTGCTCCACGTGGCCGTGGTTCCCACATGCAGTATTCTGATCAATGCCCTACAGTGCACCACCAGCTCCTATCAGTGCACCACCGCTCCAGAGTTTTTAGGGTGGTTATTCAGGTCGTTAGGATCAGTTTCAGGGCCAGCAGTCTCAGCAGCCGAGATCTTTTTATTATTGTGGTGGTCGGGGGCACATTGTTAGATTTTTCCCTCGAGCCTTGAGCAGTTCTCAGCACCAGGGATCTCGTGCCATGGTTCCCGCACAAGGTGTTCCACCACCCGCTCAGCCAGCCAGAGGTAGGGGTCGAGGTGTTAGAGGTGGAGGTCAGGCAGTTAGAGGTGGAGGCCAGGCTCTTAGAGGTAGAGGTCAGCCAGCAAGAGGTCGTCCCTGGGATGTAGTTCAGATTGGTGGGGCCCAGCCCTGATGTTATGCTATTCTAGCCAGACCCGAGGCTGAGGCCTCCGATGAGGTTATCACAGGTATGGTTTCAGTTGCAGCAGGGATACTTCGGTTTTATTTGATCCAGGGTCCACATATTCCTATGTGTCATCTTATTTTGCTCCTTATTTGGTTATGCCTCATCATTCTCTGAGTACTCATGTATATGTGTCTACACCGATAGGTGATTCTATTGTGGTAGATCGTGTATACCGTTCGTTTGTAATGGTTATTGGTGGTCTTGAAACTAGTGTAGATGTTCTACTCCTTGATATGGTAGATTTTGATGTTATTTTGGGGATGGATTGGATGTCGCCCTATCATGCCATCCTGGACTGTCATGCCAAGACCGTGACCTTAGCATTGTCGGGGTTGCCTCGACTGGAGTGGATAGGGACTCCTGGTCATTCTTCAAGCAGGGTTATGTCATATATAAAGGTTCGGCATATGGTCGAGAAGGAGTGTTTAGCCTATTTGGGCTATGTTCGTGATTCTAGTGCCGAGGTTCCTTCTATGGAGTCTGTGCCCATTGTCCGTGAGTTTCCAGAGGTGTTTCTTGCAGACCTGCCGGGTATGCCACCCGACAGGGATATTGACTTTTGCATTGATTTGGCTCCGAGCACTCAGCCCATTTCTATTCCGCCATAACGTATGGCCCCGCCAGAGTTGAAGGAGTTGAAAGAACAGTTACAGGACTTGCTTGATAAAGGCTTTATTAGGCCTAGTGTTTCGCCTTGGGGTGCCCGGTGTTGTTTGTTAAGAAGAAGGATGGGTCGATGAGGATGTGCATAGATTATCGGTAGTTGAACAAGGTTACCATCAATAATAAGTATCCATTGCCGAGGATTGATGATTTTTTTGATCAGCTTCAGGGTGCCAAGGTATTTTCAAAGATTGATTTGAGATCTGGCTACCATCAGTTGATGATTAGGGCATCCGATGTCCCTATTTCGCACTCGGTACGGGCATTATGAGTTCTTAGTGATGTCATTCTGGTGGACAAATGCCCCAGCAGCTTTCATGGACTTGATGAACCGAGTGTTCAAGCCTTATTTGTATTCCTTCGTGATTGTCTTCATTGATGATATTCTGATTTATTCCCGCAGCCGGGAGGAGCATGAGCAGCACCTTCGAGTCGTTCTCCAGACTCTGAAGGACAGTCAGTTATATGCTAAGTTTTCAAAATGTGAGTTTTGGTTGAGTTCAATTGCATTCATGGGTCATGTTGTATCAGCGGAGGGTATTCGGGTGGATCCTAAGAAGATTTCAGCGGTCAATGATTGGCCTAGACCCACATCAGCTACAGAGATCCGGATTTTCTTGGGTTTGGCGGGCTATTACCATTGGTTTGTGGAGGGAGTTTCGTCTATTGCATCCCCGATGACCAGGTTGACTCAGAAGGGTGCCCAATTCCAGTGGTCAGAGGAGTATGAGGCGAGCTTCCAGAGGCTCAAGACAGCTTTGACTACGGCGCCGGTGTTGGTTTTTCCCATAGGTTCAGGGCCATATACTGTGTATTGTGATGCATCTCAGGTTGGACTTGGTGCAGTGTTGATGCAGGATGGCAAGGTTATTTCATATGCTTCACGTTAGTTGAAGATCCACGAGAAGAATTATCCAGTTCATGACTTGGAGTTAGCAGCCATTGTCCACGTGCTGAAGATTTGGAGGCATTATCTATATGGCGTGTCATGTGAGGTATTCACAAATCATAAGAGTTTGCAATATTTGTTCAACCAGAAAGAGTTGAATTTGAGGTAGAGGAGATGGTTGGAGCTGTTGAAAGACTATGACATCACCATCTTATATCATCCTGGGAAGTCCAATGTGGTGGTCGATGCTTTGAGTAGGAAGTCAGCCATTATGGGTAGCCTTGCTTACTTTCCGGCCGGGGAGAGACAGCTTGCTTTGGATGTTCAGGCTTTAGCCAATCGGTTCATGAGATTGGATGTTTTCGAGCTCGGCCGTGTTCTAGCTTATACAGTTTCTCACTCTTCATTATTTAATCGTATTCGAGATCGGCAATATGGTGATCCTCATTTGTGTGTCCTTAGGGACACGGTGCAGCACGGTGGTTCCAAGCAGGTTACAGTTAGTGACGATGGGATTTTGCGGATACAGGGTCGTATTTGTGTGCCCAATGTGGATGGACTTTGTGAGTTGATTTTAGAGGAGGCCCATAGTTCCCGGTACTCCATTCATCCGGGCGCCGCAATGATGTATCAGGATTTGCGGCAGCACTATTGGTGGAGGAGGATGAAGAAGGATATTTTGGTATATGTAGCTCGGCGTTTGAATTGTCAGCAGGTTAAGTACGAGCATCAGAGACCTGGTGGATTGCTTCAACAGATTGAGATTCCTGAGTGGAAGTGGGAGCGTATCACCATGGATTTTGTTGTTGGGCTCCCACGGACTCAGAGGAAGTTCGATGCAGTATGGGTTATTGTGGATAGGCTGATCAAGTCAGCACATTTCATCCCCGTGGAAGTTTCATATTCTTCGGAGAGATTGGCAGAGATCTACATTAGGGAGATTGTTCGTCTTCATGGCGTGCCCGTGTACATTATTTCTTATCGAGGTACGCAGTTTACCTCGCATTTCTGGAGGGCGGTTCAGCACTAGTTGGGCACGCGAGTTGAGTTGAGCACAACATTTCATCCTCATACGGACGGACAGTCCGAGCGTACTATTCAGATTTTGGAGGATGTGCTACGAGTCTGTGTCATTAACTTTGGAGGTTCTTGCGATCAGTTCTTGCCATTAGTTGAGATTGCCTAGAATAACAACTATCAGTCGAGCATTCGGATGGCTCCTTATGAGGCATTATATGGTAGGCGGTGTCGGTCGTCGGTTGGATGGTTTGAGCCGGGAGAGGTTCGGTTGTTGGGTACAGACTTAGTGCAGGATGCCTTGGATAAGGTTAAGATCATTCAGGATAGACTTTGTATAGCTTAGTCCAGGCAGAAGAGTTATGCCGACCGCAGAGTTCGTGATGTGGCATTCACGGTCGAAGAGCGAGTGATGTTTGGGGTGTCGCCCATGAAGGGCGTGATGAGATTTGGTAATAAGGGCAGGCTAAGCGCTAGGTACATTGGCCCGTTTGAGATCCTTGATAGAGTGGGAGAGGTGGCTTACAGGCTTGCGTTGCCGCAAATTTTATCAGCTATGCATCCAGTGTTACATGTGTCTATGCTTCGGAGGTATCACGGTGATCTAGCCCATGTGTTAGACTTCAGCAGTGTCCAGTTGGACAAGGATTTGACCTATGAGGAGGATCCAATAGCCATATTAGACCAGCAGGTTCGTCAGTTGAGATCGAAGAGTTATCCTTCGGTACGTGTTCAGTGGAGAAGTCAGCCTGCCGATGCAGCTACCTGGGAGTCCGAGTCCGATATGCGGAGCTGGTATCTCCATCTTTTCCCCGATTCAGGTACTTTTCTATGTCCGTTCGAGGACGAACGTCTTTTTTAGAGGTGGAGAATGTGATGACCCAAAAAGTCATCCCTCATTTTATAAGTCAAAACTTTGTTCCGAGGTCTTGAAAACCTCTTCTTATCTTACCTTGTTTTGTGTGCGCAGCCCGAGCGTATATGAAAAACAGAGAAAACAAAGCTAATTTTGCCTTAAAATTGAATATAAGTTGACTTCGGTCAACATTTTGGGTAACCGGACCGGGACCCGTGATTTGACGATCCCGGAGGGTCCGTAGGAAAATATGGGACTTGGGCATATGCCCATAATTTAATTCCGAGATCCTAAGCCCGAGAAATGAATTTTTGAAAGAAATTGTTTTAACGAGATTATAAGAGTTTTTGGAAATTTGATTATATTTGAAATTAATTGTATCGGGCCCGTATTTTGGTTCCAAAACCCGGTACAGATTTAATATGGTATTTGAGTGATGCCTGTAAAATTTGGTAAGAAATGGGGGTCATTTGAGGTGATTCGGACCCGTAGTTGTGAAATTTGAAACTTTGAAAGTTCTTGAGATTTTCCTTTGCTTTTTATGCTAAATTCGTTGTTTAAGATGTTATTTTGACAATTTGATCGCACATGTAAGTCCATAGGATGTTTTTAAGGTTGTGGACATGTTTGGTTTGGAGCCCCGAGGGCTCGGGTGAGTTTCGGATAGGCGCCAGAGTGTTTTTGGACTTAGAAAATCTGGTGAGGGTGTTGTTTCTGGTGTCTGGTGTTTTACTCTATGCAAACTCATGGTAACTCACGCGAACGTGAAGAACAAACGGGGAAAGGGGCCTGGGTACTCTATGCGAATTCACTGGCCAGGACGCGAACACGGAGCCCTGGGTAGGTTGTTCTACGCGAACGCGTCTAGGCCCTCGCGAACGCACTGTGTTAAGGGAGTTGGGGATGGGGGGAGCTGGAACCCTATGTGAACGCCGCCAGAGGCACGCGAACGCGAAGTCTAGAGAGGGGTCTGCCTATGCGAACGCATAGGCTGTGTCGCGAACGCGACAGACCTCACACGAACGCGTAGAAGGTCTGTCCAGCCCACGTAAACAGTAGAAAAACGGGATTTTAGCCATAACTTCATATTTTCAAAACCAAGGAAGCTTAGGGCCGATTTTTGAAGGGGTATTTCACCACTAAGTTCTAGGTTTGTGTTCTTAAACTCGTTTTCTTCATTTTCCATTAACACCCATTAGATTTGTAGGCCTAAATCTTGTTCTTGAAGGGTAGAAATTAGGGATTTTAGGAGAATTAGGGATTTTACAAATTTGGGAATTTAGACCTTGATTTGGGGTCGGATTTCGAAACTAATTACATATTCAGGCTCGTGGGTAAATGGGTGATCGGGTTTTGGTCCGAACCTCGTGTTTTGACCAAGCAGGCCCGGGGTCGATTTTTGACTTTTTGGGAAGAATGATAGAAAACTCATAATTAAGAATTGGGGTTGAATTATTTATCATTTATTGATATTATTAAGCTGATTATGTCTAGATACAATTGAATTGGATACGAATTCTAAAGGGAAAGCGATAATTGAGGCTTGAATTTGGTTGTGGAATTTGAGGTAAGTGTTTGGCTTAACTTTAGCTTGAGGGAATAGGTATTATGTCTTATTTGCTACGTGTTAGTGATATGTTCAACGTATATGTGTGGTGATGAGTATCTATACGTTGGTGTAAATCATGCCCGTGAATCGAAAATTGAGCTTTATGTGATTTTTCATTAAACATTACTCGAGTTTAATTTGATGATTATTCATGTTGGTAGAATTTTCCTTGGTATTGATCATTGTTGAGTATTGGTTCAGGTTGCGAATTATTTCGTGAAATTAAATAACTAGGTGAGATTGGTTATAGTTGTTTCCCATGCCGGGATGATATTGATTCTACTGTTGGCTCCCTTGTCGGGACGTTATGGTTCTTATTATTATTTTATATTGTTGATTTCCTTGCCGGATTGCTGTTGTTGATTTGATTGGGTGAGGAAGAGTGTAAAGCACAAAGGGTGATGTCGTGTATAATATTGTGAGGATGAGAGTAAAAGCACGAAGGGTGATGTCATGCCATGTTATGAATTTAAAAGCACGAAGGGTGATGTCGTGCTGTTTCTATTGATTTATTGTGAGGATGAGAGTAAAAGCACGAAAGGTGATGCCGTGCATTCTATTTATTATTTGGTGAGGGTGAGAGTAAAAGCACGAAGGGTGATGTCGTGCATTCTATTTATTATTTGGTGAAGATGAGAGTAAAAGCACGAAGGGAGATGTCGTGCACTTGTTTTTGTGTTGTTACTTCTGTTGTCTAAATTGATATCTAATTTGTTGCTCTACTTCGTTATTTCCATTATTTGATATTTCCTCCCCTCATCATGTTCTCCTTTCTTTGTATTTATCTGCTTATCTCTTGTTGTTATTATTTTCTCCGTATATCATTAAACTGCACAAGTTTAGTTTGTTGTCGTATCCTAGCCTCGTCACCACTTCCCCGAGGTTAGGATCGACACTTACTATGTACATGGGGTCGGTTGTACTGATGCTACACTCTGCACTTTTGTGCAGATCCCGGTACAGTACCCTACAGACCTTAGAGTGAGGAGGCTGCCTTCAGTCCATTTGGAGATTCCGAGGTAGTCCTGCAGGCGTCCGCAAGCCTTGGCGTCCCCTCCTACTTTATTTTCCATTTTGTTCTTCTTTATTCAGAGACAGGTGTATTTATTTTGTTCAGACCCTTATGTGTAGTGTTCATAGACGGTCCGTGAAGTTGTGACACCAAATTTTGGGTTTAGTATTAGAATTTCGTAGTGGCATATAATCAAGTTGTTAGACTTCGTTTTATGTCGCACTTTTATTTTCGTTGATTTATACATCACCTGTTATCCTTTAAAAATAAATGAATAAGTTAAATAAACATTAACATTGGCTTGCCTAGCGGGTTCAATGTTAGGCGCCATCACGGTGTCGTGACATGTATGATAAATTCGGAACTACGGGACGGGATCCCGGAAGATTTTATTTAAGAAACTATGTTTGAAAGACATTTATTTGGAAAGTCCAATTGAAAAGCATTTATCTTGAATAAAACTATGTTTGAAGGACATTTCTTTGGAAAAGTTTATTTGAAAAGCGTTTATCTTGAAGAAAACTATGTCTGAAGGACATTTCTTTGGAAAAGTATATTTGGAAAGCATTTATCTTGAAGAAAACTATGTTTGAGAGACATTTCTTTGGAAAAGTATATTTCAAAAGAATTTTCTATTGAAGGGATTACACTTGAAGATTTTGACCAATTTATTGGGGTTGTTGGCTAAGGCCTAATGTGGAAACTATCGCAGTGCTGAGTTACTACTTGCCTTTACTGTACTGTGATTTTCGAATTTGGGTTGTGTTCCCGTCCATCCTTCGATGTATTATTTTGGTGATCTGTTACTGTTTACTATTTTTCCTTCCTTATTGTAGTTGTTATGTTGTTAGCCATATTGTGTAGATAATAGATAGATGTTATGCTTCCGTTATTTTCTGTACTTATGCTTGTTTAGTCTATTAGACTAGTGGGTGTCTGGCTAGTCATCATCACTACTTCACCGAGGTTAGTCTTGATACTTACTGGGCACCGTTGTGGTGTGCTCATACTATAATTCTGCATGTTTTGTGCAGATCCAGGTATTGATCGTTAGTAGTTGTTCGGATCATTGACGAGGAGACTCAAGGTAAACCTATCGCCGCGTTCGCAGTCTTCGTAGTCACCTTCTTACTTTGTTTTCAACGGTTTTACTCGTTTCCAAAGATTTGCATTTAGAAGTGTAGTTAACTCTATAGAGCTTATGACTTGTATTACCGGTCTTGGGGAAATTTTAAATTTTGTAAAGATTTCTATATCGAAACTGTTAGATTTCCTTTGCTATTGTTGTTATTCAGTAAATTTTAGGCTTACCTAGTCCCTAAGACTAGGTTCCATCACGATAACCAACGGAGGGAAAAATTGGATCGTGACATTAAGTCCCTCCATAGATTCTGTTAGTTCAGAATTTTTATTAGTGGAATGAGAAATTCCTCCCACAAAGCCATTGACCAGTCTCCATTGCTATTTCTGATTAGGCCTCATATTCTCCCAACTCCAGGGTTACCTATACATGATTCATGGGTATTAAATTTACATTTACCTCTATCAAGAGGGATCCATTTAAGATTAATATTAGTGAAAGTATTGTCACCCCAGCTATATTTTGAGGGTGTAAGGACCCATAAAAGTTCGCCAAGTAAGTTTTTTATGGTGAAAAGGTAAGCTAAGATTCCACAATAACGAATTTTTGGATTGTGCAATGCGTCGTGGAGTTGGTAGAAGAATTGGCAGAAAACGACGATTATGTGGTCCATTATGCTATAGCAGATCTGTTCCGCTGACCACGAAATGAAAAAGAAGAAACTCAAATTGACAAACCATTTTGTGGCCATTCTGATGGCCGCATAACCATTCTACTACCGTGAAATTGCATGGCAGAATTAACCAGACCCAACCCAGAATTTGAAAACCATTTTGTGGCCATTCTGCTGGCCACATATCTATTCTAGTACCACGGAATTACACCACATAATTGACTTTGGGGGGTTATTTTTGGAAATTATCTTATCCAACCCTATTTTAGTATAAAGCCTTAGGGGGTCATTATATAAGATATACCTTGATATTTTAGAGTGAGGGTATCAATTTAGAGAGAGAGAGAGAGAGAGGGAGAAGCTTTATCAAATTATACTCTCCAATTCTTGCTTAAACCTTGGGGATTCAAGAAGGAAACTCACAAGACCTTCTACTTACAAGGTAATACTTCATCCCTAGCTTTAATGCAATGTTTAATGATGGGTTTAGGTAGTATGCTATCATGGTGGGGATTGTGGGATGGTGACCAGAAGTCACAAGCCCCCAATCTCAAATTTGGGAGTATGTGAAGACTAGGAAATGTGACTTTGGTTGGTTTCAAGCAAATGGTTGGACTAATGATGGTTGAAGGGTGTTGTACGGATATTGTATATTATTGGATTCTTGAAAATTCATGGTGAGGGTAGAGGAATTTTTATTATAGGACATTGTAATCGATTTCTCATATTAGGTGCTTGATGAAAAGTCAAAATTAGCTAAATCTAAGAACACCATCCTAACTATGGCCAAATTTGGTTATGTTTCTATATATTGAGGTTGCTAGGAGTGTGGGATGTTGTAGTCATCTAAGTAAAGCTCAAAAGGTATGTTGGCTAAACTCCCTACGTAGAATCGGATACCATGATCTCACTGTGAACTCCAAGTACAGTTGACCGGAGTACCAATTCTTACCATGTTAGATTGCCTTGAACACATGATTTATCATATACCGATATACTCAAGTATTGTTTCAATTTCTATCCCTATTCACTCCTACAAATATACTTCAAATGAGGTTGATTTAACGAATGTCTATTAATTCCAATTTATGTTTCAAATGAAATGGGAATAGTTTCCTTGTAAATATTTCCAATGTGTTATAAGCTCTTACATTCTCATGGATAGAAGCTATGGTGTTCCTAAATGTTCTTAATGTTATATGGTAACCCGTGGAAAGTAAAAGGAAGTGATAATATGAACATCAAATGTGACCGCTTGCCAAAATGAGGATTATGAGGCATTGTATGTTTCAATGGTTTCAATCATAGTATGTATGCTTCTAAAACAATAAATGCAAACGACTTTTATGTTAAGTTCCCACGAATCATGAACTTAGCTAATGAACGTAAGATGACAAAAGAGTACATAACAAGATGAAAGAGAGATGTCCTATTCTAAATAAGGATGAACCTTAAGAAAAGAAATTGGGTCCATGCGCCATTGAAATCTATTTATTGATTCACCATACATGTGTTAATGTAATAAGATGTGTTTCTCCATGATGAGCATGAACATGAAGTATTCCAATGATCCGGGAACTTACGAACTTAAATGCAATGTTAATCATGTCGCTTTGAGATTATATATGGTCATGTGCATAATTATGTGTTATGAATCCTGTGAGACCCCATGTGTTTTTTTTTTTTTTTTTTTTTTTTTTTTTTTTTTTTTTTT
>ML316161.1:0-11348 GCA_005239505.1 Nicotiana paniculata | reverse complement strand
AGAAGAGATAATATATTACCACAACTAAATATTTCTCAAAGTAGAGTATTATATATGTATCAGATAAAATCAATTCGTATTAGAAATTTCATAGCTTTTTAGGCTTAAATTCGTGCATAATTCGTGTTTTTGATATTGTTGATGTGGTTTGAAGGCTCAACTAAGTTTGTATGGTATTTTAGGACTGGTTAGTATATTTGGTTGAGGTCCCGGGGCCTCGGGTGCGTTTCGGATGCTTAACAGAATGAGATTTGGACTTAGGTCACTGCTGAAGTTCCAGGTTTCTGGTGTTTTCGCACCTGCGGTGGGGAGACCACAGGTGCATGATTGCACGCGCGGAAGATGCAGCGCAGGTGCAGAGTGGTTTACGTAGAAGTGGCTTCGCTTCTGCGGAGGGAAAGATGCGCAGGAGTGGTGAGAACGCATGTGCGGCTCCTCGGTCGCAGGAGCGCATCCGCAGGTGTGACCCTCCTTTCGCAGATGCGGACCTAGGGAACCTTAGTCATTTCCGCACCTGCGAGGGATTTTTCACAGGTGCAGCGTCGCAGGTGCGATCCATCCCCGTAGGTGCGAGATCGCTGGGCAGAAAAGGGCCAGAATCGGGTTGATGTTCATTTCCACAAAATTCGATTTTGAGCTCGAAGAAGGAGATTTTTCAAAGGTTTTGAAGAGGAAATTACTGGGTAACGATTCCTTATCCTATTTTGATTACATTTCATTATTCTATTGTTATTTTCTTCATTTAATCAAGGAATTTTAGTGATAAAGTGGAAAATTGGGGGAAAAAGTTCTCCAATCCAAATTTCTGAGTTTTGAGTGGGATTTAGGCGTCGGATTTGGATGATTTTATACGAGTGAACTCGTGAGTGAATGGGTGTTCTTATTTGGTAACTTTTACCCGTTTCCGAGACGTGGTCCCGGGGAGGCTTTTTGGGCGTTTTTCTATTTTCTTGTCTTAGCTTCGATTTCTTTAGCTAGATTAGTTACTTGTAGCTATATTTACGTTCAGTAATTGATTTGATTAGATTTGGGCCACTCGGAGTTGCATACTCGTGGAAAGAGAGCGATTTCAGATTGATTGAGCTTGGTTCGAGGTAACTGGCTTGCCTAACCTTGTGTGGGGGAATTTTCCCGTAGGATTGGTACTGTTACTGTTATTTTCCTTAACTGTTTACTTGAACTATGTGCAGCATGTTTAGTTGTTTTACCTGCTTTTTCTTAGTTTACTCTTAGGATAAATTGTGAGACTCCGGGCTATGAATATTGAATCTTGTCGTTATGCTGCATATTTACTTTGGGACTACGGAACAATATTCCGGGAGATCCCCCTGTACTGCATATTTACTTTGGGACTACGGAACGGTATTGCGGGAGATCCCCCTGCACATTGACATTTGGGACTACGGGACGGTATCCCGGGAGATCCCCTGTTGAACTGTTGGATTCTGAGTTGTGTCTTCCTTATTCGTCCATTGTTTAATTTCAGTCTTATTATTGTGATATCTCTGTTGTTTTTACTTCATTANATATATATATATATATATATATATATATATATATATATATATATATATATATATATATATATATATATATATATATATATATATATATATATATTTTAGTAGGTCCCGATCTGACCTCGTCACTACTCGACCGAAGTTAGGCTTGGCATTTACTGGGTACCATTGTGGTATTCCCACGCCCTTCATACACCTGTTTTCGTGTGCAGATTCAGGTACCTCTCATCCGCCTCAGTATTAGTCCTGCAGCAGCAGCCACTGGAGACTTCAAGGTATATCTGCATGCGTCCGCAAATCCTCAGAGTCCCTCCTCTATCTTTTATTTTGTTTCCCTCATGTATTTCTTAGACTCCTTGTATAGCATACTGTAGATAGATTTTGTAGAGCTTGTGACTCATGATTTCAGATTTTGGGAGGTGTTGTGTATAAATCAGCAAATTGATTTTACTTGTATATGCCAAGCGGCATTTTACCTTTATATAGTCATTTTGATGCTTAGTTGCTACCTTTTTATTTTTTATTTTCGGTTATTTTAATATTAATAAGTTTACTTAGTCGTAGAGATCACGATATCTTTCGGATGGGAAAAATGAGTCGTGACAATTCCCGATATTTCTTTCCGCTTCGGTATTTCTCTAAGCCAAGGAAGACATGCAGATGTCCATATGTTTCTTGATAAATCTCGTTCGTTTCTCCTATCTCTGGATAAATCTAGTTGGCCCATTACCTAAATTGACGAGTAGCAATGAGGATATTGTGTGAAATTCTGTTCCATTTTTTTGTAAAAGGTTGATAAATTTACGTTTAGATAGCAAAATTAATTTATTTTCATCCTTTTTTACGTTTAACTTTTTGACTATGCATTTATTCTAAAAAAATATTTAGTTCTACTTTTAATTTTTCAAGTAATGATGAAGAGATAATATATTACTACAACTAAATAATTTCTCAAAGTAGAGTGTTATATATGTATAGAGTAAAATCGGTTCGTATTAGATACTCGAATAATAGAGTGACACGTGAAATCAGAGATATACGGAAAGCGAGGCAAGTGGAAACCAAGATAGGGGAAAATAGCTTCGGTTGGCACTGGTAGATCCGAAGGGAATATTACTAATGAAGTTAAACGAATGTTTGCCACCCGATGATTTTCAATGAAGAATATTCTCCAGCATTAAATACACAATCTGTTATAGGAAATTTGGGCATTCATAGCCTATCGTTACACATTCATCAATGGCCCCCATAATTGTCATTTAAGAAGGGCTTGATCCTAGAACATTATTCCATAGATGCATCTATAAATAGTGGCTTTAACAATCATTGGAGGAGAGGAATTTTCTGACAAACTTATGCTACACATTATTTTAAGCTCAATATTACTTTATTTCTTGTCTATTGATATTCTTGTTGCTGCCTTCGGAAGCTTTTCTCCAGGAACCAAGCTATTTGCTGTCTCATCATGATTTCAACGCTAAGTCTTGTATTTTATTTAATTTATTTATCATTTTGGGATCAAATCGGTTTGCTTGTCCATAATCCATGTTACAAATTCAACTGTACCGTTTTACGGATAAACAGTTTGGCACCCATAGTGTATCGTAGACAGTTGCGTAACTGAGTTAATCCTTGCATCTATTACTAATCTGTTTAATTCATTGTTTCTTAGCGAAAAATCGTTAAAAATGACAGATAACGATGTCAACATCGCACACAACATTGAGGTCCAAGGAAATCCGCCTCACCATGAAGAGTCGATTAGTAATACCCGTAACGAGAAGGATGTAGCCATGCCGGTCCAGACGGGAAATATCCACGACACGTTTAGGAGGCAACTCATGATGATGTTGAAGACAAGGACGTTGCGGAAAAAGTGAGAATCCTGAGGGAATAACAAATGGCTATTATCTCAATCTTTTTTACATATAACTTTTTGACCATACATTTATTTTAAAAAATGTTAAGTTCTACTTTGAATTTTTCAAGTAATTGATGAAGAGATAATATATTACTACAACTAAATAATTCCACAAAGTAGAGTGCTATATATGTATAGGGTAAAATATGTTCGAATTAATTACTTGAATAAGAGAGCGACACGTGGAACCAGAGACAGACGGAAAGCGAGTGATAGTTTCTATAAGTCCACCAAACTGTAGAGATACCTGGTGCTTTACTAGTTCCCACAGAGGAGTACACTAAGAAAGCAAGTAAAAGAGACAAGGGATTTTTACGTGGAAAAATCCCACTCAAAGGGACAAAGACCACGACCTACACTTGTAGGATTTCAACTTCACTAACTTGTAATCTAAACTATTACAAGCCACTTTGTAATGTACTTCTTACAAAGACTTCAACACAGTAACTTGTAATCACTATTACAAGCCACTTTGTCACTCTCTAGTTACAAAGACTTTTCACTTGTGACTACACTAGTCACTACATAAACACAAGAGGTTTATGTTGAGAGATTCCTAACACGATGCTTCTACAAAAGGAAGTAGGATACAATTAAAAACAAAATGCAAGATTAAAACTCAACTAAGGACACTAACGACACAAGATGAAACAGGTCCGTCTTAGTGGAGTTGTCTTCTTGCTCTTAACACACTTGAGTCTTCAATGCTAGAGCCCTTCTTCAATGCTTGAGAGAATGTCTTTTGTAAATGCTCAAGTGAATGTTCTTGTTTGTCTTCAAACAAGATATTAATGGCCTTGTCACATTCCAAGGAGGATGTCACATATCTTGAGAGTACATTTCACAACCAATGGGAAGTGACTGTTGCACTGTTACTGCACTATAGCGTGTACAGTTGCAGGCTGTGACTTTTCTGCCACAGCTTTTTACAGCTGTAGAGTTGACATGTACTATCGTCTGGGAGTCTGTCAAGGGATCAGATCCCTCAGCTGTTCCTTATAAGTTCAACAGTGCACTGTCCAAAATTCCTTGAGTTAAAGCTGACTAATATTGCTGGCAACAGATCAGGTCCTTCATCTGGTTCTTCATATAAAAGTTTGTTAGATCATCAAAACAGAATACAGCCCATCAGCGAGGCAAATGGAAACCAAGATCGGGGACAACAGCTTCGGTTGGCACTGGGTAGACCCCGAAGGGAATATTGCTAATGAAGTCAAATGAATGTTTGTCACGCAATGACATTCAACGAAGAATATTATTCAATATATAATACACAATCCATTATAGGAAGTTTTGGTATTCATAGCCTGTCGTTACACATTCATTAAGGGTCCCCATAATTCTCATTTAAGAGGGGCTTGATTCTAGGATATTGTTCCCTAGATGCAACTATAAATAGTAGCTTCAACAACCATTGGAGGAGAGGAATTTTCTATCAAACTTATGCTACACATTATTCTAAGCTCAATAATACTTTATTTCTTGTTTATTGATATTCTTGTTACTGCCTTCGGAAGATCTTCCGGAACCAAGCTATTTGCTATCTTATCTCGATTTCGACGCTAAGTCTTGCATTGTATTTAATTTATTTATTATTTTGGGATCAAATAGATTCACTTGTCTATGAACCACGTTACAAATTCAATTGTACAATTTTACGGTAAATAATATATGTTAATCTTCTGGCCCCCGAAGGTTGATCAAAGGTGCTTTTAACATGTTTAGCCAAGCTTCTTTTAGGCCAAATTTTTAAAAGGAAAAAATATTTTTTAGTAGAAGCAGAACAATTTTTAAGAAGCAAAAAAAGTAATATCTCCCCAAAAATACTTTCTTCAAAGTCACTTTTAAAAAACACTTTATAGTAATTTTTAAAAGCTTGATCAAATACTAATTGCTGCTAAAAAATATTTTTCAAAGTAAGTATCCTAACACAATTAGTTTCTCATCAAAAGTACTTTTTGATAAATATTTTTCAAAATAAATTGATTTAGAAGCTTGATCAAACATGCAAGATATAGAGCTATCAATATGGGTCGGGCCCGGTTAGCCCAGCCCAGCCCAACCCACGTGGACATTAGTAATTGACGGGCTGAACTGGGTTGGGCTAGCCCACTATTTTAATGGGCCTTATAATGGCCACCCCACCCCAACCCTATGTGGGCCGCGAGCCCCCACGGTCTGGCCCATAATTTTTTAAAATATAATTTTATATTTTTTCTTTAAGTTATAACCTAAAATAAGATAAATATTTTAGCATTAAAAAATATTTTATAGAAAACTTTTTGTAAAACTTAATAATTTTTTATACTGTTCCAATATATCACAATAAACACTAAAAAAGTAAAAGACAAGACTATACTTCATTCACTATAAGTCAAAACTCAAAACAATCTATTCAAGAGAACGTCCATGACGCTGGGATATACAACACGTCATTTTCATCAAATACATTTGAATCCGCTTGTAACAAGGTTGTCTTAACATCTTCACTTTCTCTACATCTACAACATATGCAATATTAATTAATTAAATATTAAGAATAATTAAATTTTAAAAGCTAATAATATTCAAATTCACGTAAAAAAAATATTACCAGTTTGAGTTTGGGAAAAGCCGTGCAACCAATTTCGAGTAGTAACAAGTGTTTGGATATTTTCACGATAGATGCAACTTCCGTACTTTGTCAAAATACGTCTACCAATGCTAAATGCTAATTCTGATGCTATAGTGGTAATAGGAATACTAAGTACTTCACGCGCCATCACTAAAAGATCGTGATATTTCTAGAATGGTCCTTCCAATACATGACAACATTCATCTCTTGGAACTTCTCAAGATCAAGCTTTGGTTCCTCTAAGTAAAGATCCAATTCTGACTTTCCATCGCTAGAGGCAGGATACGTTCTATATTTCATATATTTTAAATAAAAAAATTTACTAGGCCCATGGGCCGGCCCAACCCAGTCTCAATCAAGCCTCACGGGCCACAGGCTTAAAAGTCTCATTTTTAAATGGGCTCCAAAAACTCTAGCCCAATCTTACTAAATCACGGGCTGGACTGGACTGGCCCAACGGGCCAACCCATATTGACGGCTCTAGCAAGGTATATGCTTATTCCTTACCACTTACCACCGTAGTGATTAGTGGGAAAGCACAAAGTACGGGGACCAAAATGACGCCATAAACATGATTTCATATATGCTCGCTCTTTTATTCGAAGGAGTAATTAAGGACAATGAAATTTAACACTCCTACAAATAACGAAAGGTTCGTTCAATATCACATAAAACAATTGACAAATGTGCCTTTAGAAAAATAACGACCATCAGAAGTCTCAACCTAATTGATAATTGGATTATCTATTGGCAAAATTTAAGCAGATTATAGTCTTTTATCCGAATGAAGTTACAAAATCACGAAGATGCACATGCTCATTTTTAATAGTTAGCCACTGAAACTATTAAAAATAAATGGCGAATACATAATATATATATAGAATTCATGTATAAAAATGCATAACGAATCTATAATTTATGTATAGAAGAGGAGATGTTTGTGTTCTATTAGAAGTAGAAGTGATATGATTTTTTTAAGAATCGAAATTGATTTACTTAGCCATACACTTAATATGTTTCTAGCGATTCACATGGCATCCTAAAATAATACAAGTCTTAAATAAAAATTTATAATGCACTAAAACGCTCTTACCGATATTAACAATAGAGAAATGGGGAATAATATAATAATATCACTCGAATTGACGTCCGACAGAGTGCTACTAGTCAAAACTTCGTAACATATGCTTGCATATTAGCCCATAGGCAATCATTCGAAAACTAGCAATGCGTTCCTTCAAGGCTCAAATAACTTAATTTTTCTTTTACTACTATATGTTAAATGAGACCAAGAAGACCAAATGAACAAAAAATTTATATACATCAATGGACACAAGTAATGGAGAGCATACAAAGTTTTAAACATGATTTTCGAGCACTAGAATAAAACTTATTCTTTGCCACAAGCTTTTGATAATATGATTGTCATTAAATGCGGCTATCTCCATTACCGATATAAATCATTTATCAGTGGCCATTGTAATTGATTTTTAAAATGTTTTTCGACTGTGGTTTTGTAGTAGCAAGCCATATTCGATTGAAAAAGTATATGATGAAACCGGCCAACTATTTGTTAAAATTCACCTTTTTTCCTTTTAATATTTGAGTGTCTAACGTTTAATATTTGGTTTTGCAGTCCCCTCAAACGAGAGTATTTTGGGCAACACCAAAATAAACAGTTGCTATTTGTTAAACTGTACCTGAATAACTAGCAAAATTATTTCCAGTGTTATCGTTTTCTTTCGTGCAATTTCGCTTTAGTCCCAGTTAATCTAAATTCACGATTTAATTGATCTAAATTCGCGTGAGCTTCTAGATTTGTCATTTAATTAATCAAAATTCAAGTAAGCTGAAAAGTAAAGATTACCTACCAAGAAGCTTTGCATTCCCCTCAAACGAGAGAATTTTCATTCACGTGAATAATGTTCAGCTAACTTAACTAGTTTAAGTTTTCAACTAATCTAAGTACACTGACTGTGTTCATCTTCATGTACACTTGATGTAATTTCGAACGATACGCCTAACAACTAACCCAATGAGCACCCGCAATTGTGCGCTTGTATTTCTTTTCTCAAATCCTCCCATTAAAAGGATCATTATTTGGAAAATCGATCGTAATGGTTCTAAATGTGGATTCTGACGTCGTGCTATCAGCTATGATTCCATATATTTTGATGTTATTTATTCTATTTATTTATTGTTTGAATGTTAGTTTGTGCGACAATTAAGCTTAATCGAGTTTATTTTATGTGTAAGAATGCTTGGACATGAAGAGGAGAAAAATTGCACGAGATGGTACCTCAAAACTACAAAATAGAGCAATAAAAGAAGACGTGCAAGGCAATGAAAAGTCACGGTCGTAGACAGTGCAAGGCTTTGTCCAGGGCATTGTCACTAGCGCCTCTGATAGCGCCTCGCAATGTTGTGACAATGCCCCCCATCGACGATGCCGAGCCACTTTTATTTCCTCATTATATTTGAAGGTGTAGACCTCAACCCTACCTTATAAATACCTCCTACACTTAGTTTTCAGAGGGGTGAGACATTATTGGGGAGGCAAAAGACTACGGAACACTTTAGAGCATGAATCATAAGTGTTTTTCTCTCCATTCTTCTTTAATTTGTAGTTTAATGCTTTTGAATATGACTATGATTGTTTATACAATTATGAGCAGCTAAACTAGGGATGCCAAGTGGCCCAGGTCAGGCCCTAAACTGGCATAATGGGTTGGGGTCCACGGCCGGTCCCGATCCGGTCCTTAAATAAATGGGCTAAATGGTCCAGGACTATACGAACTTTTTGTAGGAACCGGCCCGAGACTGGGCCCACGAACTCATGGTCCCGGGATAAATGGGTCAGGCCCGTGGTCCTAATGAGCTAAATGGGCCCAACGACTAAGCAATGATTTTTAAAAAATAAATAAATAGAAATTAGAGACAAAATGATGTTAAGAAAAAATATCTAAGGCAAATCCTTGTAAATGTATCATAGAATTGTGACCTAATGTTTTTAATTAAATTTTAAAGACAAAAATATTGTAAAAAGATATTCAAAGCAAAGTTTTATAATTTTATTATAGCAATAAAAAATATGGCAATATCTTTCTTATTCTTCCTCCCCCAACGGAATGAGCACAACAAGGTGCTAATACCACTACTCAGAAGAAAAAAGAACAAATCAAGAAGTGACAAAATACATGTTACATAATACATACTATTTTTTGTTCATACAAGTTACATGATATCTCTTACAAACTTCATAAATCCTTCAAGGTTTGGAGGAAGTTCCGTTGGTGGTGGTGGAAAAGTAACTTGTCATTGCCTTCTCCATTGTCGGGCGAAGAAGCATCCTCAGCAAGTTCAACTAGCATTTCTTTGTAAGCTTTGTTTTCCTCTAGTTGTGATTCAGCAAGTCCAAAATTTCTTCTTTTCGAACGGATCCAATTTCTGAAAAGTATTGATTTTTCCAAGATCTCCCTCATAGACGCTCTATAATCATTGATTTGAAGTCTTGCTTGACTGAAAGTGCTCTCCGATGCCACTGTTGAAGCTTGAATAGTTCTTTTAGAAGATTGAGAATGAGAAGAAGAAGGAATTGGAACATTTGGTATGACATGATTTAATGCAACTTGATAATCATTATAAATAGTTTAAGCATTTATTCTAATTGAGGCTATTGCTTCCGGAAGTTTAGGCAACTCATCATCTTCAAGTGCTAAACCATTATAAACAGTTTCATATCAAAATAGAGGACCTCCTAGTTTCATACAAGGATATAATAAAGAAGCAACACCATAAATAGGAGGAATAGGAAAAAATAGTTTTTAAACGTTTTTCTCATAAAATCAATAGCAAGTTGATAAAATTTCCACCCTGTGAAAAATGAGCAAACAAATTTGCAAGTTCTGCAATATAAACTAAACAGTTAGAAATAGTAGGATAATATTTCCCAGAAAAATTTACCTGTAGCAATATGAAATTTTTTTTAAAAATCAATAAGCATTTTAACATTAACCCCATCCTCATTCGTAAGGTAATCGTCATCATCACTTACATGTGGATTAAACATTGGGTATATGTGGCTTCTAAATTCATATGCACCAACCAAACTTTCATACATGTGATTCCATCTAGTTGGATAAGGTTTAGGAACCTTTCTTTCTCTTAGGTCACATTCATCGTTGTCACACCTCCTTTTCCCCACAGGGGGATATGGGGTTTTTCCAATTTAAGTGACATTAATCGAAATGGGATTATTTATTACATCAGAGTCGCCACTTGAGATAATTATATGGTGTCCCAAGTCACCGGTTTATTTTAAATCCCAAATCGAGGAAATTTGGCTATGTTTAAAAGTCCGTGAAACCAGAAGACCGGGTAAGGAATTCTGTTAACCCGGGAGAATGTGTTAGGCATTCCCGAGTTTCGTGGTTTTAGCACGGTCGCTTTAATCATACTTGACTTAATTAAATTGTTTAAAATTACGTGTTTTAGAAACTATGTGCATTTACCTTTTTTGTCGCTTTTAATTACTCGATTATTCGTGATAATGGAATTATTTTGAAAATGAGTCACGCATACGTGTACTCTTTTTGTTTGGCGCATCAAGAATCATGTCACGCGTACGGGTACACAATTCATAACACTTAATTATTTAAGAAAGCTTGGTCAAAGTCGCGTGAGCGCGTACCTTGATTTATTTTTAAAAAAATCATAATTAGGTCACACGAACATGTACACAATCGCGATGATAGATTAAGTTGTTCCTAAAGTATTTTTTACGAATATTCATTTTCAAATCGTACTCGTGTCACGCGAACGTGTACACAATTAATAATATTTTATTATTATTAAAACTATTTCGCCGAACGTTGCGTGAACGCATTCTTTGGTCTTAATTTTGGAACTCGTGATTATGTCATGCGAACGTCGAAAATCCTAAAGATCGCATACCGGGGTGTGGTCGGCCTACTAGCGAATAATATAGCAAAATGAAAATAAGAGTAGTAAGACAATTAGAGTCCACTTTGTTCTCATTTCCAATATCGCCTTACGACCCCTTCAAACAATTCATCTTATTCTTCTAGCAACATTCTAATATACGATACGGGCTAGATCAGGTAATACCATAAACACATGAACTTCAGATAATGGATAATAAAGAAGTACAAATAAGCACGAACAATTAGTCTCAAGTGAAAAATCTAAAACGATGTAAACATAATATTGACCTATCATGATTTGAAGTTTCTAAGGCATACTGCTATGGAAATAATCATTGAAATCCACTGAC